>RJWM01015362.1:0-47922 GCA_004363535.1 Dasyprocta punctata
TAAACCTGTAAATTGTTGTGAGTGTGCAATGCCTCATCTCATTTTCCAGTAACCATTGTTTTCTATTTTGGTTTTCTTTAAGTCACACTCACTGCTGCCTATTTCATCTTGAATTCTAGCTCACTGGTGGGTAAAGCAGGGATGTTTAATGGCGCTCTCAGGGCCATCATCTCTGAAACTTAATGTACTCAAATCCGTTTTGCAACTTAATGCTCATGACATTAGTTAGCCTAAAAGCTACAATCTAGTTGCTCACTATATCATAAGAACATTCAGATGATAACTAAATCGTAAGTTTGAAGTTTAGATCCTATCACTTTATTAAGCTGTCAAACATTTTGCAAATTATCTGAGACCTGTTATTAACCTTACTAGTTTCATGCATTCCATTTATTCAGCACAGATTATGCTACTGTCTTCCAATCATGTTTATAAATGGACAGTGCCTTAGAATAATGACTTTTTGATAGTTTTATTTCTGAGGAGGAAGCACTTTGCATAGTTTTTATCATAATCTAATTGTTTGGGCTTTTGCAGCTAAACTTTCAACTCTTCTTTTTTTCAAAGGGTAAACTAACGCTCATTTTACAAACATAACAAATTTCAAGGCATTTTAGCGACTCTCTTGAGATTTCATGACACAGAGCCAAGGACAGAGCTCCTCTCCCTTGGCACTTGTCTTTCATCTACATCATCTGTTTTCTCATTCTTGCTTCTGTGAAAGAAGAGAACATCTCAGGCAGGCATCTCCCCATCCACCCACCTAGCTAAGCCACTTGTGCTTCAGGATTTTCCTCTGCCACTTCTGTGCCTCCTCCTTCAATCACGCCTCTCAGAAAAGTTCAGACCAGATTCTTTGTAAGGCCCTTTCAAGGCATCAGCCTCCCAGGTGTGGCAAGAGCTACAGGAGCACTGGCCACCTCCTCCACACACCTCATGCTCACAGGGCCCCATATGAATTGTCATTCACGTGGTGGTGTATAATGATCTCTTTGCACAATCCAAATTGAAGGGCCCTGAGTGCATATATAATATTTACATAATATTTGCATTCTTCATCATGTATAAAAGCCTATCAAAATGCATACACTAGGTATTTTATAAGGATCTTTTTGGGATGATAATAATTTCATGGGCTGAATGAGCTTTTCAAATAATACTGTGGAAAAATATGTATATGAATATATACACATATTTAATAAAAATTAATTCAGGTTATACACTTATATGCACATACACAGAATTAATTTTCTATTCTTGAAAATAAGATTAGTTATATTTAACAATAAAATGTTAAGATGTAATTGCTCATAAACACAGCACCTCCTATAGACACCAGACCAAATTTTATATGCCTGTCTTTAATGAAACAGAAAAGATTTTCTTGTTTCTTTGTTCTGTTCTGTTTTGCTTTATTTTGTTTTCAGAGGGAGACTATTATTTTTATTTTTATTAGTACATGTTTACAGTACATCATGATTGCTTTCCTGGGGAGTTCATGCATGCCAGAATGCATCTTAATTATTTTTACTTCCCCTTCCCTACCCCCTCCCTCCCCATTCCATCTCTCGATCCCCTTCCCAACTTGCAGAAGTTATGAATTATTATTATCAGCGTATGTCTGTAAAACATAATTGTTAAATTGATTTTAGGGACTTGGTCCAAGTATATAGCATATCTTGATGTCTTTTGCCCTGTATGTCTCCTCCCTACCCTCCTCCATCCTCTGATCCTCTTCCACACCTCCAAAAAAGCCTGCCTTTCTGTTTCCTAGCATCTTTATTTTACCTTTTTATTTGTTTATGATTCAGGTGTCTCATGTAAGAGAAACCACACAATGTCTACCTTTCTGTGTCTGACTTATTTCACTGAACAGTATTGCTTGCATTGGTTTTGTGTTTGTGTTTGTTAGAGCAACTGAATTACTGATCTGAAGAGATGAATTTTCATTTAGAGAGTGACAATTCTAAAAGAACCTTTATTAGTAGAATTCTTTGGAGGTGGCAAAGATCCTGAAACTAAAGTCAAATTCTGTAACATTTGGGCAACTAACAAAACCCGAGTTTCCTGTTCCATGGTAGAGGATCAAGAGCGTACGAGCCCAGGACACTTCCATGAGTCACTGAGCAGTAGGGTCAGAAAAAGGTAACTCACATTTGTAACCTTACTACTACTTTGGCAAGATGTTAGGAGTTTATAATTCACTCCACATAAGATAAATGTGGAGACTTTAATGTGAGTAGCACAGAAATAGTTAAACAGTTAAGAGGGAGATTTTTTTACTACACAGGAGGAGGTTATTGGGCTTTTTGCTTTGTTTTGTTTTGTTTTGTTTCTTATCTTCAAGGTATTTAAAGGTAACCAATGATTTTTCCATGGTTACCAGACTGAAGTGTAAATTGTCCTTGGGAGGTTGGGAATTGTGTAGGCAAAAGGAGAAGTCTTTTCAGGAGAAGAGAATATATTGCTAAATTAACAAGGAATGATATATGCCCAAAACCAGAATTTAGCCAAAGTAAGGAATTTGGTAGACTGGCATTCGGGCCCTTTGGAGCTAAAAGATGCCAGTTCAAATGCGGCCAACAAAAAATAAGGAATTTAAGGAATTATGTGTATCTACAAAGCATATGGCATCATTGGAAGATATTGACACAAGAAGTTAACACTGATATTCACTCCACGTGTCCAGAAGCAAAGAGCTAGAAAAAAAGACAGAGCTTGTGAACTAGCACAGAAGCTGTGGTCTCTATGGTCTGTGGTCTTAGAGAAAAAGCAAATTATAAAATTTCCCATTCATGAAGACTGGGAAACATGCACACACACACACGCAAGCACACACACACACACGCAATCTAGTTGAAAGAGACAGTAGCAAGTAAGGAAATTTGGTTTTCCAGCTTGAATGGAATTGGTAAGGTTAGGAATGATTCCAAGTAAGAAGAAAGTATTTATTATTCTTCATAAAGTATTGTTAGTATAAGAAATCTTCTGGAACAAAATTTATCTTTTCTCTGCAAAGAAGATTCCAGGATAGTGGGGTCAGCCTGAGACATGCGTTGACAATATTTCTAATTCTGCTTCAGATTACTTTCAAACTTTGTTAGAGTATAATGAGTAATTTATTTTTAAATAATATTAAACTGTGAAAGCTAAGAATGAGAAGGAAAAAATACCTACCTCTGCTTTCATTCTTGGACCTGAAAAAGAACAGTAACCATTCTGTCCACTTAAGAATAATTTCTAAACCTTTCCCACAACTAGACATCAAGTTCCTAAGGTGAAAATTGCCTAACTGACCCTAGGCCACAAAAAGAGCCCAGTAGGTTGGACATAAGCAACTTAGGCTACGTTTACATTTTTAGGTCAGACTTATGATAACTTTTTCCCTGCATTTTAACATGAGTTACAATGTATGGCTCCTGTTCAGATCAGGGACAGGTATTTCCATATGCAAAAAAAAAAAAGTGTATTTTTCATCTTTGTGAGTAAGGTCTAGTCCCTGTTACTTAACTGTGATTCATAGCCATGTGGTCCTAAATAGGACAGGGCAGTCCACTGGGAGAGGTGAGCCTCTGACCCTTGTGCAGAACTCACTGATTACACTGCAAATACTTGGTCAGGTCTTTTGTTTCAGGTTTTATCAAAAAATTTTTAGCCACTAGCAGCCAGTCAACTGCTGAGGGACTGGGCCACATTTGGTACCAAGGTGATGGGCTAGAAATGCAAAGCTGAAAGGAATTAGAGGCAATATTGTCTCTTAATTTAGAATTTCAAAAGAATCAAGAGGAATATTTGCCTCATTAGGAGACCAAGATTTTAAAATCACCCTCTGGAAGTACCAGAAAAAGTTTGGCTAAAATTCCCTAGTGATGCTAGCTAATATGCTTCTGATTTGTCTCCAAACCGCTTAACACCCCAGGAAGAAATTGCAGTTTCTTAAAAGAACTTTTTAATTAGTTTTATTTAAGGCAACTTGTGTCTGATGCTACACTGGTAAGCCTCTTTCCAAATTGTGTGGTGTGTTACTATGTCAAATGGTGACATGTGGCATGTGCTAAAATAAGTCAAAGAAGGATGGCCAGTTTAGGAGAAAAAAAAAAAAAAACATTGTAGGTGGGTAACCAGAAGTGGTTGGTTTTGGCAGGAGAACATATCGGGGGATTTCCAAAATCTCCTAACTGGAGGACAGTGACAGCAGTGATTAAATGAAGAAAATTCACCAGTGGCAGGAGCTATAACATTTTTTAAGGGAAAGGAAACTGAACTACAATGAAAATAAATGTCAAGGAAGGACCGGACAACTGTCAGTTCTGCCAAGAAGGGAAGAAGAGGAAAAAAGTATTTCACAGAAAACCACAACAAACACCACACTGTCCTCCTGGCTCAGTCTTTGACAGATGTTTTCCAGATCTCTGAAGGAGAGTTAATAATGGTTTCGCTCTTCACTTTATTATGAAGCATTTTCAAAGGTCTCCGCTATCTCCATTTATAGTACCTATCCGATAATGATGGAGCAGAGTTCATTTTTAGCAAATAAAAAGCCTTTTCATGAGCTTGTGAATCTGAGTCCAGACATATCATAAAAAGTACAGTTTTAACTGACTGTTCAAAGTTCTCGAAACACACACGCACACCACCACCACCACCACCACCACCACTACCAACAACAACAACAAAGACAGAAACCGCAGCCCAGTTTTCCACCCCGGACCTCAATCCTCAGTGACTGCTTCAACATGAAGAGTCCTCTTTTGGATGCATTTCTGCATCAGAGGAAAAAAAAAAAGAAACGGAAAAACAAATTGTAGTACCGGTTTTCTCACTATGTCGGACCTCTTCCTCTGTGTGAGACTTGAGGGGTTTCTGATTGCCCGCAGAAAATTTACAACCAGGTCCCAAACCTCATGTGACTTTTTAAAGAACAAGAAAGCTTTTGGGCCCCTCGCCAACATGACACTGAGCTCCGGCTGCTCGTGTCAGCCACAGCAGCTTCGGTTGCTAACAGCTCTGACCACGAGAGGAAATGTGCAAAGAAGCTACCAGTCATCAGCCATGGAATGAGCAAACAAGTACTCCACGGGGCACGAAGAGGAAGCGAGTGTTCTTGTGAGCTGTGGCCTAGAACTATGAGGAAAGGAAATACAGTTACCAAAGCAGGCCCAGCCGAGGAAGGGTTCCAAATTCCAAGCAAGCTGGTGATTCCACACACGGCCATCACCTTGCTGACCTCACTGGTCATCAAAACATAGCAGATATACAATGTATTAACCTCTGTTATTCCCCTACTATCTCGTTTTGAAATTTTATACCATTATTTGTATTGTTTGTTCTCTTTAAAATAAAAAAGAAGCATAGCGGAAAAATTGTTTAAGTTGATGGAGAAGTGTAACATTGTTCAGAATGTCTTTCTAGTTTCATAAAATTTTAGTGTATTTTAATAATATTTATGTCCTGCATGTTCTTATTGTATATATTATTAGCAACTGTATTTTCTCTCAAAAACTCTATAAAACAAGCCAAAACATCCTCCAAAATATGTTTTCAGCCAGAGGAAATTCTGACATCATTATCCATTTATACAGTCATATGCATAAAGCAATGTTTGGATAGTTATACTGCTCTAGTTTCTAATTTCAGGTCAGCGAATCATCCTTTAAAAGGGCATCTTTAGCAAACCAATTCTTATTTCTTTACAACAACAAAAAAAAGTAGCACTCTAGCAGTATGCCCATGAATGGAAAATGGCAAAAAGAAGAAAACCAAGCCATGAGATGACATTATCATGACCTGTGTATTCTTTAGCCATCCATCTCTATCCAATGAGAGACAATCCTTGAGTTTTCTTTCCAATGAATGAAAAAAGAAACTCACAGATCTTTCAATTTATGTAATTTAAAATGCTATTAGGAATATAGGAATATAGCTTATGACTTTATTCCCAAATAGCTGGAGTTCATAGTAGACCTCCTAATTTGTCTTTTAAGTATTTTAGGAAACAAAGTGACTATATTGAAGTAAATCACTTTCTGAAAAAATGTCCCATGTACTGTGGCTGTTCCCTCCTGACTCTGGCCAGCCTTGGCTGGTCCTCCTCCTGTTAGACACCTCCTCAGAATTCTACAACTTGTCAGAGATTAATGCACAGAAGACAATTAAGGACAATATGTTAGGGGAAGGATGTTCTGTGAGCTAGAATTAATGAGCTTGAAATTCAAACTAGAAGCAGCCTGTGGCAAATGGAAGGCCAGGAATTTCTTGATACCTTTCTGCCACTGCACTGGTTGGCAACTACTTTGATGAATACAGTGTGTCAGAAATTATGCTCAAAGAGAACTGTCTTTAGGAGCTCTGAGCTGCCATGTTGGAAGCCTCCTGCTCTGAGGTGACTTGAAAAGAGGGAGGCCAGCTGATCGCAGCCTTCCAGTAGCCCCCACCACCACAGCCTGCCAGGGATGCACCAGAGCAGCCTGGACACCAGTTGAATGTCTCCGGCGAAATCCAGTGGATACCACATGGAACAGAATCACCCCACTCAGCATTGTCTGAATTTATAACCAAAAAGAATTTGTCATAGAATACAGTATTTCTAATCTCCAGAATTTTGAAGTTTGTCTATAGTAATAAACAACAATATATATGACATCTGAGACTTTATCATATTAACAACAAAATGCTTAATTATGCAAAATTTGACACGTTTTAAAATTCAATGACAAGTTGAAAATTAGATTACAATCTAAGCATGTATGCTCCATAATATGTATAGAGAGAAAAGGAAATCTAAGAAGAAAAAGATAAATCTCCTGCCTATAGAAAGCATTTCCAAAGCAGATGTTATACAATACGTATCTTTCTGAAAGTTGTATGTTAGCTAGCTTATTGCAACTCTTTGCAACAAATAGCCTATTAACTGCTACTTGTCACTAACTAGGTTAGCAACAGGTTACGATAATAATAAAAATATCATTTATGCCCTGGAAAATCTTGCTCTGTAGTGAGACACTGACTAATCAGTATGTAAATTTTAAAACTGGTTTAAATGAAGGGTTTCTCGTAACCAGATAGTAAATACTTCAGTTTCACAAGCCAGTTCTGCCAGCGTGGTACAAAAGCACCTTTAAGCAATAGATCGACAAATCATACAACTGAGTTCCAGGAAAATCTTGCTTTTGACTAACATTTTAATTTCATATAACTTTCATGTTTTGGGCATATTATTTGAAAGCTGTTTTCAAACATTTGAAATCATAAAATTGGTCCTTAGTTCACAGCCTTTACACAAAAGAGACAGTGGGCTAAATTTGTTCTCAGACAGAGTCTGCCAGCCTCTTTTTTTAGTTTGGTTCAGATGGGCCTAGAGTAGATACAACTTGAACAAACTAAAGGCTAGCACCATCAGATGGATTTAATGCTTTGTGTTGCCATGGCTGCAAATAATAATCTGCTTTCTATGTCTTCCATGCACTTAGGCTTGAGTTGGAGGCTGTGAGTGCTGCCTTAGATACCTCACTGGGGAGGAACTTTGGGAAGCGCGAAGGCCCTAGATGAGGAGAGGAGTCAGACAAAGTAAAACTGGGGCAAAGGACAGACTTCCAATGTTTAAGAAGAATTTTTCCTCTTGGTGAACTTCTAGTACCTTCGAGGTGAGGTCCTTCAGACCTAGGACCAGGCAAACTGGAAGCACAGGGTTGAATAACGACAAGAATTTAAAACATCCTCATTGTTGAAAGGTTGTTTCTTCTTTATTTTCTTCAGGTTGCTACTCATCCTTGTTTTGAATTTCGACATTCCATTTTATTCTGAAATTAGATCATTTTGGCAAGAGAATCGCTGAAGATTTGGGGCTTTGCATATTAAAGTTTTCCAGTTGCTTCATTTTCATATAAAGAGCCTTCAAAATCATTTTTTTCTATTTAAGAGAAAAAAGAAACAGAAAAGAAAGACAAAAAGTAAGAGACAAACGACAACAAATCCAATACAATAACATTACAGGTTTACAAAACAAGATGATAGGAATTTGACATTGGTTGCAATGTTACATATCATTACCTTCAAAAGTCTTGTTTAGATTAACAGATATAGACATGTAAAGTTGATTTAATCATGAGTATTAACTGTTTTTTCAATAACTAATACATTTAGTAGTATAGTCATTTTAGCTTTCTTATGTATAAATATATACAAATTTATGTCTTTTTCCTTTTGCCTTCCTTCAAAAATCTTGCAAAAATTGAAAATTCTATTCTGCTGATCTCTACCTGTTTATAACCACCACCCTGCATTCCCAACCCCCACCACACTTCCCAAGTATGACTGCAGAACTAAGCAGTCTCTATTGGCAAAAAACATGAAATACATTTTTCTATCCTTTGTATTTAAGGACCACGTGTTTAATTCTTGCATCCTTCTCATGCTTTCAGTGGCACGAAGGTGTGCTCTCTGTCCCAGGGTAGCAGCTGTCATCTCCATTTTCATGTTCTGATGCATTTTGCGGCTTCCTCTTCCATTCAGGCAACCCATGATGCCTGTGTTCAAAGAACTCTTTCCAATAGCTGATGACTTCAGGCTGGTCTCCAGCTGTTTCTCTTTTGCTGTTCACACAGACACCCAAACAACAGGAATTAGGTAAGCATAAAAACTGACCTAAGATAGGTCTGGTTCTGCTCTGGGGAAAAAATAGAAAGTCCTTTAACAATATACAGGCAACTTTTGCATGATTTATATAATATCCACTGGATGACTAATGTCTTGTGGGTTTCTTTTTACTCTGAAGGTCACATGATTTTTCTGTTGGATTTCCATCAGCCACTTCCACTTTGCCTGAGAGAGAAAAAAAAAGTTCCCAACAGTCAACAGTACCTTCCTTCCTTTCTTTCTTCTTTCTTTCTTTCTTTCTTTTTCTTTCTTTCTTTCTTTCTTTTCTTTTCTTCTTTCTTTCTTTCTTTCTTTCTTTCTTTCTTTCTTTCTTTCTTTTTTAAATTTAAGTGACAGTGTCCCACTATATTGCCCAGACTGGTCTAGAACTCCTGGGTTCAAAAAAATCCTTCTGCCTCTACCTACCTAAAAACAGTACCACTTTTAAAATAGATTCTGTAACACCTCCCCAGCCTCCATCATGCATTTTTTGTGATTTAACTTCTTTTAGAAGAATATAATGAAAGCTTTAAAAACTTGAATTTGGATGAGGGTTTGCTTTTATTAGTGTTGTTTGCTGTTAGATTGAGGTCAACTTTAACAGTGTGAAAACATTGTCAGTTGAGGTAAGAACTTCCCAAAACACATCAAAGAGCAAAACTTTAAAGGCAGGCAGGCAAGAAGGAAGAAAGAAAGACAGGGAGGAAGGGAGGGATAGAGGAAGGAAAAAAGGAAAGAAGAGGGGCTTAGATTCAATCAAAGACATACTTGACCCGTGTTTTCACTTCTTTTAACTCTACAAGTGTTCTTTCTCCTCTCTTCTTTGTGTTTGATCTGGTGAGCATCTTGGCTTTCCCTCTACCAAGAGAAAAATGCTTAGCATCGTCTTTCTCTACAAATATTAGAAACAGTTCAGTTTAAATCAGTGCATGGAGAGTGAGCAGTCCTCAGCTAACAATTATCCTTCAACCTCTCTAGGCATGACACAGTCTCTCCCCTATCCATCTGTCACTAGCTCATAGTCCTGCCACCATTAATGCCCTGCCAGCATCTGAGTGTCCAGAACAGCTTGCTGCCCAAGTGGAATGGGATTTTCTCTCCAGGTCAATGTCCAGCCTTGGGTAACTGAGCCCAGTGTCTGAAGCATGCCCCTTTCTCCCAGTCACCTTACTCTTTAGAAAGCTATGGTAGACATAAAAGAAAAAAGAAAAAGAAAAAAAGAAACAGGGAAAGCAAGAAAGAAGGCTTAAAATGAAAAACCCCATATCCATGTCCTATTCCTGGAACTTGTAAATATGATGCATTGCATGACAAATGAGAACTAAGCTTACAGCTGGAAGAACTAGGTTCCAAATAAGCCAACCTTAAAATGTGGGTGTCATCCTCCATAATCTGAGTAAGCCCAACATAATCACAGTTTTTTAAGGTTGGAGAGAGTAAACACAGAAGATCAGAATAATGTGATGTGAAAAGAACTCAACCTGTCATTGTTAAATTTGAAGACAGAGAAAAGAGCCATGAGCCAAGTAGTTCTGGGAAGCTTCTAAAAGTTGGAAAAATCAAGAAAGCAGATTCTGTCCTTGAAGCACAAGAAAGTCTGACATTTTGATTTCAGCCCAGGAAGGTATGCATCAGACTTGGCACCCACAGAAATATAAGATTAGAAATGTGTATTGCTTCAAGCCATTAAGTTTGCAGTAATGGTTGCAGCAATATTTACAACTAATACAAACCATTGTTCCACAGCAAGTCAGTGCTTCTTGGAAGCCAACTACATTCATCCTAAACTCTTAGCTTGTGGCTCAGGTGTACAGTCTATTCACCAGGGCAAGTGACTCTACTCTTCCCTTTAAACCCTCCCTGGAAATTGACACCAGACCGCATCAGTACCACCCACACCTCTAGAATTAATCTTTATTTCTACAATTCTTTCCACAGTCCTAATGATCTTATACATACAGCTATATTAGTAGTCCTATAAAATATTTTAGGTACAGTGAGATACGCAGAATCACCCCCAACTCTTCATTCATCCAATGAATAAACCCTTGTTGAGCAAAATGATGCGTAAGTTTTTTGTAGACAAGATTTAAAAGAAATTATTCATACAATAAATGTTGTGACATGAAAAGTCTGTCATTATTATTTCTCATAGCTAATATTTGAGAAAATAACTGTTTCAGGAATGTCTTTACCATTCTTCTCATTTGTCTGTCCTGTTAGTCTTCTCTAGAAATCTGAAGAGTTATAGGTCAAAAAGTTCTAAATGACATGTAGCTATGACTTTGCTTTTATAAGAATTTGTGTTAATTTTTTTAAAGTTCATTGTTTAACTGCAGCATAAATGAGTTTTGCAGAAAACTTACCCTTCGCTGGTGGCATGCACAAGGAGGAAGCCCCAGATCGTAGGTCAGATAGCTCAAAGTCAGAACAATCCTAGTTCTATTTTTCATAAGCTGTAGAAGGAGACAAGTTATTTAACCTTACTGTTTCTATACCCCCATCTGTAAAATGAGCACTATAATAATACCTAGTTTATAAGGTAATTGTAGCATTAAAAATGTGTAATAACCTTAGAACAGTACCTGGCATAAAGCAAGTACTGTTGATTGCTACTCTGTTTCACTTACACCGCCACTCATTAATCTCATCTGTGCCTTTGTTTCTCCCAGCATCGTGGTTTGGGATACTCTGAAAATATCTGGTCTTGCCAAAGGCTAGGCTTTCCATGAGAAAATAAGATAATGTAATTTCCCCAGTGGATATTCAGATATAAAATCCATATTTAGAGACCTTTAAAATGTTTTTTTTTACATTGCTAAATGACTCTGCATTAAAATTCAAAACAAGTTTTAAAATATAAAGGACTCGAAATTAACTCTACCAAGCTATCTTCCTTAGAATATTAAAGTCGAATTATCAGCATCAGAAATACTGGGGATGTTGGTTAAAAAGTAAATTATTAGGCCTGTCTTAAAATTTAATGAGTTGAAATAGAGACTCACGAATCTGAGTGTTCATACATATACACTCCTATATAGAATGTGACTCAACTCATACATGTGGAGGTTAAAATCTATCGCTTTAACAAATCTAATTTAGCTTAGAATTTACCCACATTTTACGATGTTAAAAAATTCATCAGGTAGCCGGGCGTGGTGGCACACGCCTTTAATCCCAGCACTCGGGAGGCTGAGGTAGGAGGAGCATTGTGAGTTCGAGGCCAGGTTGGGCTACAATGAGAGAGCAAGGCTGGCCTGAGCTACATAGTGCAACCCTGCCTCAAAAACTAGGACCAGGAGTTTGGCTCAGTGGCGTAAGCGCCTGTCTGGCCGGAGTGAAGCCTGTGAGTTCAATCCCCGGTGCCGAAAAAAAAAAAAAAATTCATCAGGTAAAAAAACAACTAGGAAGGCTGGGCGTGGTGGTGCACGCTTTTAATCCCAGCACTCGGGAGGCTGAGGTAGGGGGAGCGTTGTGAGTTCCAGGCCAGCTTGGGCTACAATGTGAGCAAGGCTGGCCTGAACTACATAGTGCAACCCTGCCTCAAAAAATATAGGGCCAGGAGTTTGGCTCAATGGCTTAAATGCTTGCTTTGTAGGCACGAGGTTGTGAATTCAATCCCCAGTACCAAAAAAAAAAAAAAAAAAAAAAAAAAATACTAGGAAGAAGGGTCAGCTGTAGCTGATTTGTTCATTATTCCTTCATAAGGTTTTTAAAGTAAGTCGTCAATTTACTTTCCTAAGATAGAGAAGAGCAGAAAAGACTGGAATTCTGAAGACGGTGATCCCTTATCAGAGCCACACATTTATCTCATAACACAGACACCACTGTGTATGTTCATATAGATGTAGAAAGAATGACTTTTATAATCCAGGCTTAGCAACACAACTGCTTGTGATTTTCACAGCAGGCACCCTATTATCAGGATCCAGATTCTCATCCTGGCATGTTTAAAAAGGCAACCACATGGAATAATAATAAAATGCTAAAGTTAGAGTTGTGTTCCTTAGTAATTTTTCCTTCAACTTGTGATATAATTAACTGACTATCATCAGCTCATAAAACAAAAAGAAAACTGGCTCATCATGAACATTGTGAAACAAAGGGATTACGTGGCAAAAATGTGCTAGGAATAGAGGAGGTGACATCATCTACAACATGGTAATGAGTTTTCCTTATGTACCTCCAAAAAAGGAAAAGTAAAACCATGTTTGGGAAGCAATGCCAAATATTTCTTAATACTTTTTCACTTATATTGGTTGATTTGTTTTGGTTTTTACTGTGATAAATAAACATTCGAATGCCCAAATTTAAGAAAAATATTTTGTAGTACATATCTCTTCATATGGGTATTCTTTTTGAGGAATGTGAAGAGTTGGCAAGCTGCACCAGAATATTCTGTTTCTTTTTGAAATGAAGATCACCAGAACCTATCCCAAGTCTTTAAGGTCTTGGTCTAGAAATTTGAATCACTGGTTGATTCTGGTGCAGGTATAATTTTGAAAGCCATTTCATTGAGAGTACAAAATGATTTAAACTTAATGATGTATTTTTTCTTATTTTTTAGGTACACAATGGTGAACCCCATAAACAAAAATCCAGAAACTTTTTCCATTATATGTTTCACAGGAATTCATGTCTGTGGCCATATTGAGAACCAAACATATTTATCAATAAATGTATATATTAGTATAAAAGCAAATAAAAATCAGATAATGAGCTATGAATTATTTGACTTTAACCAATATGACAAAGATAAATCACTAAGGTTATTGGTACAATCCTCTACTGAAATCATATCTACAATCCTGTGAGTCAGTGCCATTAATGAACTGCAGGGGAAGAGAACAAGAAGTCACCAAGAAGCAAGCCCTCCTTGTGAATCAGTGTCATGCATGGGGCCCTGGAGGGAGAGCCAGATGCCAGTCCCTTCTGCCATATGGGCTGGGAAACAAAAAGAGCCACCCCACCCCACCCCCAAACCCCACCATAAGTGACCAGCTGATCCAAAGAAACATAGGCTGCAATGATAGCTATTGAGGTAAAATACAACTTAATGCTTGTAGTGTTTAGTGTTTCACTGATTTTGCATGTATAAAACCAGTAGTCTGATCATCTATTTGGAGGATAACAATATGCAATGTAGCATCTATGGGGGATCTCCTTCTAAAGGGTAGCCATTGTTAATTCCCTATTATCTTGCTTTGAAATTCTGTATCATTTTCATGGTTTTGCTTGGTTGGGTTTTATTCTGTTTTGTTTTGTTTGATTTTATTATATCCGATGGCATGAGTGGCTAATTCAAAGATAAAAAGATATAGTAGCCATTTTGGATTTACTATTGTCTTGTTTTGAAGTCCTTTATTGCATTCATTGTTTTGTTTTTATTGGTCCTATTCTGTTCTGTTTTGTTTGATTTTTACTATGTCTGAAGGTATCTGCAGCTATTTTGAAGACAATAAGAGGCATTATGGTAACTGTTGTTGATTTTGTATTGTTTTGAAATCCTGTGTCCTTTCACTTGTTTGTTTTGATTAACTTTATTATGTTTCATTTTGCTTGGTTTTGTTCTCTTTAAAATAATAAATAAATAAATAAATAAATAAATAAAATTGTATCTAGAAGCCAAAAGAACATAGAATATTTAAAACTATGTTTCTGACTGATTGCCTTCATTCTTATCTTACTTAGGAGGGAATTTTTTTAAAAGCCTATTTTGCATTCATCATAAGCATGGATAAATATGTTAAATAAGCCAACAAGCTTTGCAATTTGTGTTGTTGTGTTGCCTTTATTTTGATACTAAAGGCTTTTCTTCATGCAGGTAATATCATCCAAAGGTTCGCATCTATCTTCATGAGTTCTTCTTGGAGGAGATGGTCTCTGTGTGGTCAGGAGTTCATTGCTGGACCTGTAAATCGTGAGTTTAGTTCATTGGCAGTGAAAGTAAGAATCTTCTGACTGGCTATTTTTCCCATGATCTAGATTTTTACTAGTCTTGGGGTGAAATGACACTTTCCTCTACATAATACCAATACCAGTATCACATGTTCCACAGCCTCTACCCATCACACAACAGGTAAGCTGGCTGTCTGTAGCACATCTAACTTTTATTTAGTCACTTGAGTTTACCTCTTTTCAATACCAGCTCATTTTTTAAAATTATAAAGAAATGTCTTTAAGTAATAGGAAATTTACAGCATGGAAAAAACTCTTAAATCATTTTGATATTGCCCAATATGATTTATCAAATTGCATGTGAATATGTTTATAATCATTAATCTCCTTTCTCACTTAATAATATGACAGATATTTTTCACATCTAAACTTATTTTAACAATAGTATAGTATTCCTTCAAATAAAAAATCATAGTTTACTTAAACTACCCTTATTATTAAGAAAATTTTGCTATTATAATTCATGTCTTGGTAGATATTATTCTGTTTTTTACATTTTGAAAATTAACTTAGATTAGTAAAGAAAAATCATAACCGCCACATCTAGTAAATACGCATGGACACAAAATCTGTTGAATGAATGAAAGTTCAATTGTTCAAGACCTAAAAATATGTAACATAGTCTTCAATTAATCACTGAGAGACAAAATTCACTTTACTTTCTCCCTCCTTGCATATCTCATGCTTCAATGATTGCACACATTTTAGTTTAATGCCTAAGGGCTAGAAGATTAAAAATCAAATCTGTCTCTCTCTATCTCTCGCTCTCACTCTTGCTCTCACTCTTGCTCTCGCTCTCTCTCATCTGTTCTTTTCAGTTCATGTCACTGTTTAAAAGAAAATGACTTTCTCTCTACAGAACCAGCCAGATGATGAAAATTGTTGTCTTTTTTTTGCAACAAAAGAATTTCAGTATGTTGAAATAATGAAGAGCTATACTACAGTCACATGCTAGCCAAAGACATGTACACGCACACACACACACGCTGAGATACTTAGTGAAAACCTGCTAAAAATGCCTATTCACAGGCAACAAATTAAGGAGAAGGAACAAGCAGAAAATACAGCAGAATCTCATGATTTTACAACTGAGAAGAAAATAATAGTCAGTGATTCTGCAACAGATAAAACGAAAATCTCAGTGCCATTAGAGAAATAATTATTACCAAGACACCCACATCTACCTGTAAATCTAGTGTAAGTCTAGAAACAACCACAGATACAATCAATGGAACTACTCATGACCAGCCAGGCAGGTAAAAGAAGTGTGGTAGCTTCAAAAAGGTACACACCCAAGCCCTGAACATGTTTTAACAGTCACTGATAACCGCACATTCCAAACATTGCTTTCATCTTCAGAGAAACTTGAATCATCCAGATAAATTGATCTGAATACTACATTGTGGATAGCTGTAATGATAAAATTTTTCAAGTATCTTAGTTTCCTATTTCCCAGATATAATGAGCTTTGTCCCCAGTACTTAGTATATCTGTTTCTTTGCAGCACACCTGGTACAGACAATTATGTGACTAGTCATTCACTTGCCTGGGATGAGCTGTTTGCCTCCTAAGGGCATCAACCCTGTCCCTCCTTCTACTATACTATTCCATGGCTCCAGCTGTAACTGACACACAAAAAAATACCAACAGAAGATGAGAGGCTTCAAAGAATTTTAACCGCTAGGATTCTTCTAAAAACAATAGTTTCTTATGCCATTACTCAGAGTTATCAACCTTCCTTTTAAAGACAGAAACTCAAAAGGCAAGTGAGAAGTGACTTCTCAGACAACATCACCAATAACTGAAGATAAAGCTGACTCAAAGTGGAAAAATTATCTTGTATTTACCCAGATCGTATGAATGATATGATAATCTCAGAGTTCCTGTAAGTGAGGCTCCTGCCACAGTGGAGAAGGAAAACAAAACCCTAGTCACACACTGTGACTGATTTGTCCCAGAACATTCCCTTTCCAGCATGTCTTATTCCAGCTGGGAAAACTCATTCTACCATTTCTACCCTTGCTAAAGGCTCTGCCAAGACCACACATGTTGTGTAGGTCAGGGAAAGAAGAAGGCAAATAATGCAAACTTCACTCTTGCCCTTGACTGTACAGCTAATTCCAAGGGACATAAAAATCCCTTGTTTGAGACATTTATGGCATAGAACAGCTCTCCCTGGGTGACAGTGACAGTATTGGGTCTCCTGTTCACACTTGCCTCTCACAAAAGATCACATTAGCCAAGCTGGATAAAACCAGAGCTGACTTTTTTATGCATCCTTCATTTATTCTCCATTCTTACTTGGTGTCCCATGCAACTAGAGTTTTCAGGGAATTACCAGAAGTTTTCCATCTATCTTGATTTGCTAAAAATATGTAAAAGAAGGTATTATCATGAAGAAGGAGTTGAAGATAAAATTTCTTGGAGTGTATGGCAAACAGATCATGCAAAACCACTGTAAGTCATTCTAATCATGCACAGTTCAGATTATTTTTAGTGTATAATGATAATCACTGAAAAGGTTTGGAGAGCAGACATAAAGTTTTCCATAGTCTCTCTATCAGATTAAGATAAAATCAAGTTCTACGCCCAATTGTGGCACAGGTACTGTCTGATTAACTTCATTATCAAGCAAGAACAGCAAATGAAAGCCTGAATGAAGCTAAAGTCATTCAACTTGTTGATGTCACACTGTCACCTTCCACGAAAGATCTCTGTGATACAGACACAATATCCCCAAGGCAGTGCTCTGGTCCTCTTTCATTATAACCTACCAGAAGTTTCCTAAATAATCACTAAACACAGAATCATTTAAAAGTTAAACTTTGAGTACCATGCTTAAATAATAGGCAGTTTGAGCACCATGCTTAAATAATAGGCAGTATAATTCACTTATACAATTTGTTTATGCAAATTTTGAGAAAAGAATGAAAAGTGTCTTTTAAAATATTTTAGTCAAGTCTTGAACACCTTTAATTTTATAAATATGTCTGTTTGTCATATTCATGCTAATAACAAGTCACAATTTCACTAAGGAAATATACCTGACAACCACATATTAACTAGCACACCACTTGGAAAAGTGGGCAGACAAGGAAGAAGTCAATGCTGACGCTGAAAGGCTTTTTTCTGCCTTGGGGCTAAGGAGCAGAGCCTGAGAGCCTGTAGACAAAATACTTCACAGGGCACAAATACAAGTCCATATACCTTCCCCACATAGCATAGCATTCTGAATATATGTATTTCTTGATTTCTTCTGAGGTAAGTATACAATAAACGTTCACTAACAGATGGTGTATCAGAAAAAGAGCACAGGGACACTAGAAGAGATCCATTTATAAATTATAATTGGTCTATAAACTTTTAAAAGGGACACTAGAAGAGATCCATTTACAATTTGTAATTGGTCTATAAATTTTAGAAAGACCTTTTGCAGATCTAATTAAGGCCTTCATGCCTCTACGTCCTATTTCACATCTCCAAAGTAACACGTCTGACTCTGGTTTAATTTGCCCTCTGCAAATCCTGCTCTAGTCTCTTTCTGAACTCTGAATATCCCACGGTTACCGCTTTCATCTGCTTTGAAGATCACTGTTACTGTGCATGCGTACACACACACAGACACACATATGCACTCATGCTAACTCACACGAGTGTGCTCACGAATACACATTCTCCAGCCACGCTGCCCTTGACCTTGTCTTATTGCCTGTAACACAAATAGCATATTAAGGCAGGCATTGACTGAGTTAAACTTCTACGAAAATTTGACTATCCTGCTCAAAACTGGTGCCAGGTAACCTGATTGATGCCATTCTGCCCAAAATCTCTTTAGTCATCAAATTTCCCCTTCTTTTGAAGCCTACTTTTCCTTTGGAGCTGTCAATAAGTACCACCATCTGTCGGAGGAACTTTTAACTCTGTACTCACAAATAGGCAGTAATAGACATATCTTGAAACCACTCAGTTAAGCCCTGCATAACCAAAGTGGTGACTGTCAACTTCCCCAGGCTATTTTGGGTGACTCAGTCTTGGAGAGTTATCAGGAAGGTAGTTTACCAAACTTCATTTATATAGTATTTGAATGGTAAAAAGCAAAAACAAAACAGATGAAAAAACTTGGCTAAATGTTACAGAGAGACATACACAGGAAGAAGCAAATTTCTTCTTCTTTTCTTTTGTGTTTTTTGTTTGTTTTTTGTTTTGTTTTGTTTTGTTTTGTTTTGTTGGCAGGGTCTCTGTAAGTCTCTAAATTGCTCAGCCTGGGCTAGAAATTGTAATTCTCCCTCCACCATTCCACTAAAAGATGACTTGTATCATGACATAAGTGATTTTAAAAAATAAACTGGCCCAGCTTTTGTCTAACAAAAACTTTAAGTATAGCATAAAAATAAATTCTAAAGCTCCAATACATATGGTTAAGAACAGTGATGTTGTGGTGTGATTCCTGAACTGTGCAAAGTGGTTGAAGGGTAAGTGAAGAATCAAAGAGACCGTTATGATGACATGAGGAAGAGCCCCTAGGGAAAGAGACACAAAAACTGGAAATCAGAGAGAAAATGAATCTAATGGGACCTATTCAAGCTAGATCACCTTTAGCTAGGAAAATTAGAACAATTATTGCTGTAGGGAAATTTCTAACCCTCCTCACTGCTAAAAGTTATAGATAAAAGGAAGAAAACTCTGGTGTTCCCTACAGCGATGGTCTACAAATAAGATTAAGATACTTGGAAAACAAATAAATCATACAGTCTGGAAGGTGTTGGTTGACATATACAAACGCCAAAATGTACCTAACCTGCAACAATTCCTCAAAACCATCAAAATATAAGCAAAAAACCTCTTCATTCCACCCTTCCATTCATCAGGGTCTTCATGAGGCAAGTTGTAGTACATACTGGATTTCCATTCCATAGTCAATACATTCCTACAAATTGAAACGTTTTCTGATTAAGGAACATTTTTCACATTTCAATATTTTTCTACTTTGAAAATTTCTTTCTTTTAGCTAGGCGTTGACCTCAGTCTTCTCTCTGTCATGTGTTCCACATAATAGTTAAAGAAGTCACTCAATGGACTTGCTCATATTTACTGAAAAAGACACAAAGATAAATTTGACAGTTTTTTTCAAGTTATTTATACCATAACATAACAATAAAGCATTGTACAATAATTCAGGAAAAACACAGTAAATATAAAAAGACAACTTTTTACAAGATGGAATCAATTCAAGGAATAAATCCAATATACAGTAAGTGATAGAATACATAGCAGTATTCCCTCTTCATAGTGGATATATCCCAAGACCCAGTGGATGTTAAAAATCTCCCATAATACCAACCCCATTTATACCATGTTTTTCTACACTTACATTTGTACCCATGACCAAATTCAATTTACAAATAAGGCATAGTTAAAATGTAAAATAATGTAACAAATAACGGTAAAGCCTCAGTTCATGAATGCTTCTGTACATGAAAAATTCAGTTCACAAATAGAAGTGGTCAGCAAAATTTTTCTTCTGTTCTCAGACTCCATATTGGGTGACCAACATGACCATAGCCATCTTCCAAACATGAACATGAACTCAGCTAGTTTTCCCAGAATTATGGAATGAACTAAGTTTGTGAACCAAGGTGCCACTGTAGAATTATTATGACACTGTACTGCCATAAAACAACCAACATCACAATTCTTGTGCTTTACAACTATGATTAAGTAAAGTAAAGGTTATTGTACACATGTACTTGTGAGATCAAGACAGTTGGATAACCAAGGTGGCCACTAAATAACTAAAGGACAGGAAGCATATACAATGTGGATACACTCAGCATAGGAATGATTTGCTTCTTGGGCAGATAGAATAGGATAACACAAATTTTATCATGCTACTCGGATGAGTGCATAATCTAAAATTTATGAACTGCTTATTTTTGGAATTTTCAATGTAATATTTTCAGAGCACTGTTGACCAACAGTCACTGAAATTGCTAAAATCAAATCCAAAGATAAAGGAGTAGTTCTGGAAAATAAAAAAATGCAACACAACAAGCATAATAAATAATAAAATACACAAGCAAATAAATATATAAGAAACTCAAGAAAAAAGCACAGAAAATACAGATTATAAAAAATACAAAATGCAGTAAAATTTAAAAACAGCATAGCAAACAATATATTCACTTAAGCCCAGCAATTTGCACTCTAGAATTTATAACAATGTAGAACCAAGTGTAATTTCTAGTATGAGTGATTAAAAATTAAGGTTTTCTGGTTTTTTTTGCCTGACAATAAAAAGAATCAACAAGTATTTCTGGTTTCTACTGCCCTTATTTATAAAATCAGAAGGCAATATTACTCTGTATTATGTTTAAGGCATCAATAACTACAAATATTCCACAGTTGTATACATACTTGATGTCTCAGTAGAAAGAAAGAAAGAAAGAAAGAAAGAAAGAAAGAAAGAAAGAAAGAAAGAAAGAAAGAAAAGAAAGAAAGAGAAAGAAAGAGAGAAAGAAGAAAGAAGCAAACATTGCTGAAGGCCTCCCCAGTGCAGTCTCTTTTCTCATGAAAAGAAACCTGATTTTATTTGTGATTGCAGTGCACATGCACTAGAGGCTGCTATGTCTGATCTAGACAGTTAGATATAAACAGAAACTCCTAAGAGATGCTTGAAGAAAGTCTTTTAATATAGATCTTTCTGGCATTTTTATTTGGTGCTCTACAGTTTCCATTCGTGCATACCTAGACCGTGCACTGTATACAAATCTGCCAACTAGTGACCATGAGTTGCTAAACAAGAGGTCAAAACGCCACATTTTGGGAGAAAAGCATCAAAGACAAAACCAACCAGTCTGGGACCTGACAGCATCTAGAATTCCTGGATTATTTTATTCTCAAATCTCCCTCTCTCTCTCTCTCTCTCTCTCTCTCTCTCTCCCTCCCTCCCTCCCTCTCTCCCTCTCTCTCTCTCACTGTTAGTTGAGTTTCATGTAACTCCTAACCTAAGCCCAATTCTAACTGACACAGAAAACAAGAGAAGATACAATCATGCACATATCATTGTTATTATTATATAATATTTAAAATAGGACCTAACCCTTTTTGTCCAAAGTTGCCTAGTTACACTTAAGAAGAGACTGAATAAGAAAACATGGGGAGTGAAGAGGTTATTTCACCTTCATTCTCAACAAAGATGTGACCATAGGATCACACATTTGTCAAACACCCTGATTTTTGAAATCTGATGAGTAACTTTGTCTTGTCTAGCACTACCCCTTACTTCAGAAACAACTTTTTTTCTTTGTTTCTGTTATGTCAACAGCCATAATTTCCAGCGAGTCATTTCCTGGACATAAGAGCTCCTGATCCCAACAGAATCTTTGCCCACTGGGACCAGTCCACAGGGCAGCGGCTGGAGATGAAGCTGGAGAGCAGATGCCATCATCACAGAGAGGAACTGCCTGTGGATACCCAAGCTTCACACTGTGAATCATATTCTTCTTCCCCAAAAAGACAAGAAAGCAGTTAAAAATCAAAAGCTGAATTATTTTTAAAAGTTAAATAATGAACGATCGTTTAGTAAATTCCCAAAGCTTTCTGTATGTGTTAGGTGTAACAAAGAAAGCTGTGGCCTGTTTTTTGTCTCCTCCTAAAAATAGCAGCTATTCAGGGATAGGAACATATCTTGTTTCTGCTTAAACTTCATCCTCCCCTCCCCAACTCCCCCTGATGCGCAGCTACAACACACACGTGCTCACACCTTTCCCAATTGGGAAGGCAGTGGGTCCTTTTCTTTATCTTTCTACCTCTTGTTTCTTATAGTCTTCATATCAAAAAAAGGTTTACGAAGTTTTGAGGCTAAAATGGACACTACTGAACCAAACTTGTGTCTGAATTTCAGTCATCCCACTTACTGGCTGTGTGTTCTGGGCAAGTTGATTAAATCTCTTGTCTCTTTGATTTTTGCTCTATCTAGAAAAAGAAAGTAGAATAATGCTCACTTCATTGTGTTGCCATAAGAATGAAATGAGTTGGGCAAACCACTTAATCTCTGTTTCAGAGACTCTGTGGTTGTTGGCGAATTAAATGATGTAATACATCACTTAGTACTTAAAATCACTTGGCATATACCAAGTAAATATCAAATGTTACCTATAATTGCCAGGACAGTGTAAGAGAACTTGATTTAAAAATTTGTTGATCTTGATATGACATTCCTTTCCTGTAATTACAAGAATATATCCTTTAGTTTAACAAGAGTATATACAGTGTATAATGTCCCTTGTGTGTGTTAACATGAAGTCCCTATATGGAACATCTATGGTCCACATTAGATGATTTAATTGTCTTTGTAAGATTTTCACACACCTACTCCAGATTGAATATGTTTCAGTTTCCTCATTCTCTCATAAAACATGATTGATCAAGTTTTGTGCTGAAAACTTAAAAAAAAATAATAAATTTGGGGATGATGGATACTACAAATTAAGCCAAACAAAAACTTGAATATTAGATTCAGTGCTTTAAAATCTTATGAAACTAGGCATGGTGGCACATGCCTGTAATCCCAGCACTCGAGAGGCTGAGGCAGGAGGATCATTGTAAGCTCGAGACTGGCAAAACGAGCTCAAGGGAAGCCTGAACTGCATAGCAAGACCCTGTCTCAAAAAGATTAAAAAAAAAACTGAAACTCTATTAGCCATCTCCTGCCAAGAATAACTTCTCCCTGGTTTATTTTCCTCTCATCTATCCTTTACCATCTCTTCAGCTTCTCTACTTCCTAGCTGCCAACCTCTAAAACCTCAATCCTATTAATATCTTACCCATAACCTTTTAGTTCTCAACTGTCTACCTCAAGCAAAATCCCAAGTTAGATCTGTACATCCAAAACTGTAAAGAGGATGCTCTGTCCACCCTTTCCAGCTCAAAAAATAAGCAGTTGCCTTGAAATGACAAATTATGAGGCTGAATTCCCTATCCATCAGTCTCTTTAGCAAAAGCTCTTGAATTCTTTTTCCCCCTTGCTGTCACATAACCCTAAATAAAACAAGACCCACACAATCCATCACATATTACTAACCATTGTCTACATGGCAGCCATTGCTTGATACCGAAAAGAGAAAGATTAGATAGTTCTTTCCTCTGAGTATCTCAATAACTAGTGACATGGATGACAACACATAAGTATAACACACTGTGGTCATTGCCATGAGCAACTTCTGTATGAAGTGTTATGAGAACAAAACTAAGAGCTGCCAAATATGAATTTCAAAAACTTAAATCTGTTCACAAGTATGAGCATCTTGGTCAGGTGACAGCACACAGGGACAAATTACTCTTTGTCACACAAATGAACCTATGCAAATTCTTCTAATCCTGCCCCATTAGACCTCTTTTCAGCCTTAAGAGAGCTAGTTAGCTTATTCTTAGTATTTCTCTAAATATAATGTTTCCATTTTGAAATTGCTTTTAAAAGCAGGAAGTAACATTTTCACTTCTGCAGTGGGATTTCCTCCATGTTCCCCTAAAGAGATAACAGTGAGCTGGCTCCCCTCCACTCTTTCTTGGATCACAACAGTGATGCCCCTTCTCCAATAGCCCATAACACAAAGAGCACAGCAGGGCAGGCTAGAATTCGCCAACTTTGCTGTGCCCACCTAGCTTTTATTATTCAAACAGTCAGCCTGACAGACGCTGATTCAGCACTCTGCAGTATGCTGGTGAGAACGGGTCATCACCCTCAATATTTCTCAAGAGGAAAATCATCTAGTGGCTAAAATCAAGTGTGAGTCACATAGATGTTAATCTAGTCAAGGCCTTGACTCACATTGTGACCCTTGCTCTGCACTCTTCACCAGTGGGTTTCCCAAGATATGGGCTACACACCTCTATTTACCTGTCATAGGTAATGAGCTATAGTTAGCAATTACTTGCAAGTTGCCTCAAGTTGTAAAACTGAAAGGGTTATAGTTTATGCATCACAGATTTGGAAATATGCTCATAATAAATGTCCATAATAAATAGTTTTCTGAGGCTTAGACATTTGACAAAGCATTCAAATGCAGAAATTAGGCAAACAAAATCAAAGCCTACAAGGAGCAGGTTTAGCCAGTCATCTTCTTCTCCTTCTCTCACAGATGTATGATTCAGAAGCTCAGAGACAGCTGAAAAAAAAACCTGCCCCAGAAGGAACAGCTCTGCAAGGCCTAAGTCAGCATCATCCACTAGAAAGCAATGCAGTCCACAAAAGGGAAACACATGCGTAATTTTCAATTTTCTGTTAAAGAAAGAAATAAAGAAGAAAAAGGAAGGAAAGAAAAGGAAAAAAAGTGAAATTAACTTCAATAATATATTTTAACTCAATATGTTAAAAATACTTTTATTTCAATATGTAGTTTAAGACTGTGAATGCTAGGCAATTGCTTTAACCACTGAGCTGCCATCCCAGCCCTGTTTTTCTTTTATTAACAAGCTCTTTTGCACTTTTTCATGCTGAATCTTCAAAATACAATGAATATTTTGCATCTCAATTTAGTCTAGCCACTTATAGCTCCATCTAACTGGCAGCTACCTTTCTGGATGACACAGGTTCATACTGATGGTGTTTCAGTCTCCTGGCAGAGGTCAGCATAAACCGGTAGTAAAAAACTAAAGACCACTCACAGCCTCACACCTGCCAGACAGGGACTTAAGCCACGAAGCCAAAGTCCCAGCCCTAGTTTTTTGAGGCAGGGTCGCACTATGTAGCTCAGGCCGGCCTTGCGCTGGTGTTGTAGCCCAAGCCAGCCTTGAACTCACAACGCTGCTCCTACCTCAGCCTCCTGAGTGCTGGGATTAAAGGTGTGCATCACCATGCCCAGCTAAGACTACATAATTTCTTTAAGTGTGTTACAGCCCTATTTTATTTCTATTTTTATTCTTTATGCTTTTAAAAAAAGATCACATTCTTCTATATAACTTCCTTCCTTTCCTATTCCATTGTAAGATTTCACTCTGATTAAAGTTTTTCAAAAAACAATTCCTTTTCTGTTTACTCAGGTTTTCTAAGTATGTCCAAGGGAATTATCAGTAGGGATTTTCTTATTACTTGGAAGTTATCTTCAATTTCTAAAAATTTGCTTTCTCTCCTTGTCTATAAGAGTTCCCAACAGAAACTAGTCCAGGAATCAGGTTGGCCTTGTTCCATCATTAATGGCGACCTTTTCTGAGGAACTGAAAGAATAGTCATTGTCTTCAACTAACCCAGAATGTTACTCCAACTTTGTGAAATCAGGCGTATGCTCAATGATGCCATAATTGAACATGATATCTCCTTGAATCTTTAAACACACAAAGAAAAACATGACCAAGTTGGGAATTTTCAATGATGAATATTGTAGTTAAGTAGAATTACACTGAATCTAAATGTCCACAAAAAAGTAAGTGATGACATCTTCTGTTACTTTCGTCAAGCTTCAAAGTACAAGCTTCTTCACTGTTGTAGAAGAATAAATTGGAATAGTGGTCACTAGAGACTGGGAAGAGCAGGATGGGGGTGAGATGGAAATGAGTGCAATAAAAGGCATCAGAAAAAGAGTAGAGGGATTACTTCTGGTTCTACTTCACCATAGTAGGACAACAACCAGTTAAAACAATCTGTGGTCCACTTCAAAATGACCAGAAAAATACAAAATTTTAACATATAAAAATAATTAAGAAGAAAGTTTAAAAGGAGAGGAGGGGAATGGAGACAGAAAAGAAGAATCAATATATATTATGTACAGCTACAAATTCCCTATGATGAATGTGATCATGTGTTTATAAAAAGAGTACCAATAAAATTAATTTTTTTAATTTTTTTAATTTTATTTTAAAGATAGTAAAATCCAACAAAACATAACAGAACAAAGTCAATCAAAACAAAACAGTTGAACTGGTACAGAACTTCAAAGCAAGATACTAGGAAAACTGCAGCTACTATAGTGTATCTTGTTATCTTCACAATAGTTGACCATTCCATCAAGCATAGTAAAATCAAACCAAAAACAAAACAGAATAAAACAAATCAAAACAGAATATGAAATAAAGCAAAAAAAATTTAATCAGAACAAAGTAAAACAATGAGAACAATATTGGGCCTCAAAGACAAGACAGAAGGGAATCCCCCATATTTGCTACATTGCATACTATCATCCTCCCAAGTGATGTTCAGACTGATAGCCCCAGGCCTGCAAAATCAACCAAACAATACAAGCATTTACTTGCTTTATGTACCTTAGTTGCTACCAACTTAGCCGGTCCTCCAAACCAGGAGGTTGCTTACAGGTAAGATGGGGTGACTGTGTGTCTTGATTTTTGCACCAGGAGGCATATGGGAGGGACAGATCTTTCTCTTGCTGGAGTCTGCACTGGTCACGCCACTCACCAGGAAGGCAGGCTAGTTGTCTTCTGGTTGGAGCCTCCCAGACCCAACATGGTGGGTTCTTGGGAGGCATGGATCATTCTCTTTCTGGAGCCCGCACTGGTCATGCCACTCACCAGGAAGGCAGAATAGTTATTTTCTGGTTGGAACCTCCCTGACCCAACATGGCAGGTTCTGGGAAGGCACAGATCATTCTCCAACAAAATTAATTTTAAAAATAATTGAGAGAATAGTTAGAAATGCTTATTATCCTGGTTTCATTATTACATAACACATGCATGTATTGAATTATCATAGTGTACTTTATAAAGATTCACAAATATTGTATCTCAATCAAAAGAAAATGAAAAAGTGGTAAATAGACAAGATCTGGGGTATAGATCTAGAAAGATCGCTGCTATCCAAGAGGAAGTGAATTCCTCATATTGCTAGATTTGCTGCAGACAATGGCTAGGTCAGCAATGCCTCAAGTAATCTATTCAATATGAGGCAAGACTATACTTCAGTTTTCTCCTGGCACCAACTTCTTCTGTCAACAAAAAACATAATATAACTACAGTACCTTTCCAAGCAAAAATGTCTGTGCCAAGAAAATTAGCTCCTATGCCATCAGAAGTAATTGTTCTATGTAGTCACCGTTGTTTGTTCTGTATTGCAGGTGAGACATTACAATCCAGCTAAAACTCAACAAAGTCGTGACAGTAAGTAAATAGAAATTTGGGAGAAGTCTTTCAAAATATGAGAAGGAGGCAGGATAATATGAGTCTCAGAGACAAAACATTTCAGAGGCTAGCAAAAGCGTGTGTGTGTGTGTGTGTGTGTGTGTGTGTGTGTGTGTGTAAGGAGAAAGACAGTGCACTTTTTGAATAATCCTGGGACCTCCTAGCTTTGCAAAACAGGTTGTAGAAGTATGAATCCAGTTACCATGAGTTATGAGAAAGCTACGTCAGATGGAGAATACCTGGATTTCCCACACAATTCTGTCTTTAAAGAGCTATGTGATTTAGATCTGTAAGACCTATAAAGATCTGTAAGGTCTTCTTTTGGAGAGTTCAAGAAACTTTAAAATTCTCTGATGCTCATTGATGGAAATTTTATGAATAGATGCACAGAGATGTTGTGGAAAAAGACAAGCTTGTGAGCCTGAAGTAGAGAAACTGGCAGGAAAGAGACTAGATGTTAATACCCCTCCCACGTATTTCCAACCACACCACCTCCTTCTGGAGCACAATTTTTCTCTGCCTCTGGCACCTTCTGGCACAGCTAGATCTTGACAAAGTTTACAGCAAGCCCCCTCCACCCCCTCTTTTCACATGCAGCCATGCTTGATATCACCAAGGAGAGCCTACAAACACAAAGATAACCTGGGAGGCAGGGCTAGACAGAGAGTCCACACTAGTCCAGAAACAATGTACAGTTATCAGTACTTCCTCCCACACCTTTGCAGGTATTTTGTTCCCATCCCTGCTATTTACAGGGTTGCTATGATCACAAAACACCACAAATTGGAATTAAAGCATAAATATGAGTTTTTAAATAAAATTCCAGCTGTCACTATCTTTAGATGTATATTCTACACTAAGTGTAACAAGCACTAACTAATCAAGATGACATCTAACTTTTTGTTCATCAATGTTAATTAATAACTAATTAATTCATCCAGCTTTAGTCTTTAGAGAGAGAAACAATCTGCCTTAATCCTCTTAACATAAAGTAGTAGAGTACCAAATATTTTCTGGAGTCTGAGAAGCTCCAAACATCATAGGATTTCAGTGTGTGTCTGTTTGTTGGCTAACAAGGCATGATTTCTCCCCTGTGGTGCTACTGGCTTCACTTCCCACATCTGAACTGTTTTGAAACACAGTGTATGCACAGTATTAGAAATTGTGAAAAAGCGTCAAGGAAGTGTTCTTGTTTCATGAGATTTGTGACCACAAAAGTTAAACATTTAATCTGACAGGAACTCAAAGTCCAGGCAGCCTCAAGTTTTTTTTAGCTACTTGTGCTTTAAAAGTATGTAGGTTGGTGTTCTGAACCTGGATACAAATTTCAATCGAATCACAGCTATGAATAGTGGTTAAGTTCCATGGTCAGCTAATGATGCCCAATGTAGCTGACACACTATATATTTATAACAAATGTGACTGGAATGCATACTGTTTTTAAAATTCAATATAATAATTCAGTTATGAATATGTCCATGCTTACAATTGCTTCTTGAATTATTTGAATGAAATTTTATGCATTTAAACTCAGGATGCTATTCAGTAGAGACTATGACTTCTTTAATCTGATATGAGAAAAAGGTGTGTATTTCATACTGGAAATGTCTAAAATTAGGAAATATCTTCAAAGATAAGAGTATGAGTATCCCCAACCACACATACCAGTAACTAATCTTACAAACTAAAGGTAGATTGGTCAGTTCCCTCCATTACACATATTAAATATACCTTCTTATAGTTCACATTTATAGAATAAAAAGAACAGAGTTCTGATTCCAAACTTACAAAACAGACATTGACTTTTTTGGCATACTTTGTTCATATTGGTAAGACATATAAGATGAATGGTATAATCAATATTTTCTGACTTTAAATATTTTGTTTACTAAAACCTTCTCTTGAAGTCATGATTATTCCAATACCAGTGAGATCATTTATCTATCTTTCCCCTCCTCCTTTGGGTCTGGGTGAAGACCACACTACCATTAACTTACATGCTTTTTTTGTAGTAAAGTCATCATTACCATTAGTCACTAGGAAAATATAAACTAATAAAGTATCACTTCAGACTTACTAGGTAGGATGGCTAGAATTTAAGTTTGATTGAAACAAAAGTTGGCAAAGTATGGAAAATCATACTTTCACATATATATGAGAACAATGGGAATATAAATTGGTGCAATCATTTGGAGAACAGTTTGAGTACTATTCAAAAATTAAACATACAACTGCCCCAAATTCCACTCCTCAGAATATACTCAAGAGAAAAGAAATAATATGCATATGCAAACACTTGCACAAGAATGTTTATGGAAGCCTTGTTCTTAATAGACAACAAGTGGAAACAATCAAAGAGTCAATCAACTGATAAATGGATGAACAAATCTGGTCTATTCATATATTAGAATATTATTCAGTCATGAAAAGTACTAATATATACCACAAACCTGGGAAAGGAAACTGACTGTCTTGGTTACTTTTCTCTTGGTGCTGGGACAAAACACCCAACACCCAAAATGAACGAAGGAAAGGTTTATTTATCTTACAGTTTTTGGAGGTTTCAGTCCATAATCAGCTGGTTCCAAGGCAGGGTGGCATGACACTGGGACAACACTTCAAGGCAGGAGTCAGATTAAAAGGTGGGGAAACAAACCTCTTCTCCTTCCTTACATAGTATGCAGGTCACCCCACACAGGGCAGGTGTAGCACTCACAAAATCTCCTTGCCCTCCTATGCATAGGATGAGGATATTTACAGAGTAAGAACCCTGGCTACCTGCTGAGTGTCTCAGTTAAACTTCTAAACTTCTCAAGTTGACACAGTGTATCAACCATTACACTGACATACAGATAAGTGAAGCATATAGAGCTCCAACTAGCCATAACCAAAATAAATCTACACAGACATATAATAATAAACATCCCAGAAATTCAACATAAGAACAGAATATTAAAAGCTGTTACAGAAAAGAGACAGATCACCTATAGGGGAAAGCCCATCAGAATCACAACAGACATCTCCACACAAACAGTGAAGTCAAGAAGAGCATGGAGTAAAGTATTTCAAATCCTAAAGGAAAACAACTTCCAACCCAGATTCATGTACCCTGCAAAACTGTCCTTCAAAATTGATACAGAAATAAAATACTTCCATGACAACGAAGAGCTGAAGAAATGCATGATCACCAAATCAACCCTGCAAAGAATACTGAAAGACATTCTAGATAGACATAAAAATAACTATAGCTCCAAGAACACCAACAGAAGAAAACCACTGAGCAAGGCAAGCAATGAAACAGAGGCGAAAGATAAAGACCCAACAGCAGAAAGATAACATGACAAAAATGAGCCAATATATATAGCAGTTATGACCATTAATGTATACAGCCTCAATTGACCAATCAAAAGAAACAGACTCGCAGAATGGTTCAAGAAACAATAGCCAACCATATGCCATATACAAGAAACCCATCTAACCCAAAAGGAAATTCTCAGACTGCAAGTCAAAGGATGGAAAACAATACTTCATACAACAGGAACCCAATAAAAAGCAGGGGTAGCTATTTTGTTTGCAGACACCGTGAACTTCAAACCAAGAATGATCCAAAGAGATAAAGAAAGTCACTACATACCAGTTAGGGGAAAACTTCAAGATGAAGAATTAACAATCTTAAACATATATGCACCAAATATGGGAGCACCCAGCTATATAAGAAAATAATAGAAATGAAAAATCAAATAAGCAATAACACAATTATAACAGGGGACATTAACACAAAGAGATAGATCAACTAGACAGGAAATCAGCAAAGAAATAACAGAACTGAATCAAACTTATGAACATATACACTTAGTAGATGTGTACAGTGCTCCACCCAACAACATCAGAATATAAATTCTTCACAGCTTCACATGGGACTTTCTTTTTTTTTTTTTTTTTTTTTTTTTTTTTTTTTTTTTTTTTTTTTTTTGCAGCACCGGGTATTGAACTCACAACCTTGCACCTGCCAGAGCAGGCGCTTAAGGCACTGAGCCAAACTCCCGGCCCTCACATGGGACTTTCTATAAAATAGATTATATACTAACCCATAAAACATGCTTGAGTAAATGCAAAGAATTGAAATTATCCCATGCATACTATCTGATCATAGTGCAATTAAACTAGAAATTAATGACAAAAAACCTGCAAAAACTCCATAAACACATGAATGTCAAACAATGCACTCTTGAACAATCAATGGGTCACAGAAGGAATTAAAGAAGAAATTAAAAAATATCTACAAGCAAATGAAAATACAAATACAACATTTTGGAACCTGCGGAATACAATGAAAGCAGTGCTCAGAGGAAAATTCATTGTGATGAATTCCCACATCAGGAAAACAGAATGAACACAAATAAGCAACCCAATGCTACACCTCAAACATCTAGAAAAAGAAGAGCAAGTCAAGCCCAAAGCCAAAAGAAGGGAGGAAATTATAAAGATCAGAGCAGAAATTAACACAATAGAGACTACAAAAACAATACAAAGAATTAATCAATCAAAGAGTTGGTTCTTTGAAAGAAAAAATAAAATTGATAAGCCCCTAACCAACCTTATTTTAAAAAGAAAAGAAAATACTCAAATTCATGCAATAAGAAATGAAAACAGCAAAATTATTACAGACACTGTGGAAATACAGAAGATCATCAACACCTACTTCAAAAACCTTTACTCTCATAGGTTTGATAACACAGAAGAAATGAGCAGATTCCTAGAAATATATGACTTACCAAAGCTGGATCAAGAAGACGTAAAACTGCTGAATAACCCAATATCAGTTAATGAAATTGAAAATGTATTTAGAACCTCACCAACAGAGAAAAGCCCAGGTCCTGATGGATTCACTGTTGAATTCTACAAGAAATTTAGGGAAGACTTAATGCCAATACTCCTCAAACTATTCAGTGAAATTGAAAGGGAAGCAAGTCTCCCTAACTCATTCCTGGAAGCAAGTATTACCCTAATACCAAAAACAGAGAAAGACCCAACCAAAAAAGAGAACTACAGGCCAATCTCCCTAATGAATATAGATGAAAAATTCTCAATAAAATACTAATGAACAGAAATACAGTAATTCAACAAGAAGATTATACACCATTACCAAGTGGGATTCATCCCAGGAATGTAGGGATGGTTCGACATATGCAGATCAATATACATAATACACCATATCAATAAAGCCAAAGATACAAATCACAGGATCATTTTAATAGATGCAAGAAAAACTTTTGATAAAGTCCCACACTCATTCATGATAAGAACCCTATGGAAAATCAGAATAAATGGTCTTTACCTCAATCTGATAAAAGCCATCTGTGACAAACCAACAGCCAGCATAGTATTAAATGATCAAAAATTGAAAGCTTTCATTCTAAAATGAGGAACAAAACAAGCCTGTCCAGTATCACCACTCCTATCCAATACAGTGCTGGGAACATTAGCCAGAGCAATTAGACAAGAGAGAGAAATAAAAGGAATAAAGATAGGAAAGGAAAAAGTTAAATTAGCATTATTTGAAGATGACATGATACTCTACATAGAAGGCCTCCAAAAATCCATTGAAAGATTTCCAGATGTAATAACCAAATTTAGTAATGTATTTGGACACAAAATCAATACTCAAAACTCGATAGCATTCCTGTACACAAGCAACAAACTCACTGACAGAGAAATAAGAGAAGCCACACTGTTCACAATAGCATCAAAAAAAATAAAATACTTAGGAATCATTTTAACAAAGGAAGTAAAGGATTTATTCAGTGAAAATTACAGTACTCTGAAAAAAGAAATTGAAAAGAATCTCAGAAAGCGGAAAGACATCCCATGTTCATGGATAGGAGGAACAAACATTGTGAAAATGGCCGTTTTCCCAAAATTGTTACACAGATTTAAAGCAATCCCAATCAAAATATCATTATCATACCTCAAAGATCTAGAGAAATCATTCCTAAAATTCATCTGGAACCAGAAGAGACCTATAATAGGAAAGGCAATTCTGGGCCACAAAGAAAAGGCAGGAGGAATCACAGTCCCTGACTTGAAATTATACTACAAAGCTACTGTGATAAAATCAGCATGGTACTGGAATAAAAACAGACCTTAAGATCAATGAAGTAGATTAGAAGATACAACCACAACTGCAAACACACTCAACCACCTTATATTTGACAAAGGGACTAAACATGTTCACTGGAAGAAAGATAAACTCTTTAATAAGTGGTGCTGGAAAAACTGGCTTTCCATAGGCCAGAAACTAAAACTAGATCAGTGCCTATCACCATGCACTAAACTAAAGCCAAAATGGATCAAAGATCTAAATATTAAAACATAAACACTAAATCTGCTGGAAGACGAAGTAGGTAGAAACCTTCAAGACATAGGGGTAGGGAAAGAATTCATGAACAAAAATTAAACTGCATGGGAAGTGCTTTCCAGAATCAACAACTGGGATCTCGTCTTATTAAAAAGTTTTTGTATGTCAAAAGGAATCTCCAACAGAGTAAAAAGAAAAGTCATGAATTGGGAAAAAGTCTTAGTCAACTGCCCTTCAGACAAAGGACTTCTATCTAGAACATATAAAGAATTTTTTTAAAATATCAGGCCCCTGAAAGTCAAAGATCCAATCCAAAAATGGGCATCTGAGATGAATACACACTTCTCAGATGAAGAAATACAAATGGAAAATAAATGGATGTGACTTGAGACCATACTCATAAGTGAAATAAATCAAACTCACATGTACAAATACTGTATTGTTTCTCTAGTGTAGGAAACTGGAAGAGTAAATAAGATACGAAATAGTCAGTAAATATTGTGAAAGGATAAGAAACTTCTCAAAGGGGAAAAAATAACTCAGATAGGGAAAAGAAGGAAGAGAAAAGAAAAAAATATACAAATCTGGGTATATATACACTTAGGATAGCTGGGATGATTATACTACTGAATCTATTAATTCTTGGAATAAAACAGTTAACATTCATAGGATAAGATCAATTTTGCAAGTCTGTATCTGGTATTCTGAATAACTCTTCTGAAGATAAAGAAATTAATGACTTTTGTTATGTTCCTACCACCTTGTTGTGAAAGCCTATATTGTTATTATTTAGGCTTTTTCATTATTGCTATTTGTTTACTTCTTTTGCTTCTTGTTTTTCTTGTATTTTGTTCTGTTTTGTTTTTCTATCTAATATTGAAAGCATAGATATACATGTATAGGCTTATAAATGCCTAGAACTTCTCCTAAAAAATGTACAAGAATTGATTTTATTATGTGTGATGGTATTGTCTTAGTTACTTTTCACTCGTTGCCAAGACAAAATACCTGATGCCCCAAATTAGAGAAGGAAAGGTTTATTTCTTACAGTTTCTCAGGAGTTTCAGTCCATACTCAATTGGCTCCAAGGCAGCGTGGCATGGTGGGGCAACCATTCATGGCGGCTGCCAAACAGCAAGGCTGCTGGCAAGCGAGAGAGAGCATGGAGGTGAGAAAGAGGAAGACCCGTCTCCCTTACACTGTATCTTGGCTACACCCCTGGCGGGGTGCAGCACCCATACGACCAATCCCCGTGCTAGACAACAAACCAATCACAAGTGCCAGACTCAGCCCCATCAAAAGTATATGAGGACTTGGGGGTACATAGTATCACCCAATATAGCTATGAACAGCTACTTTGAAGAAAACAAGACATTATGATAGACATTTCTGATTTCATAGCATCTTGTTTTGAAGTAAAAAAATGTTTTTATTCTTTGTTTTGATTGGTTTTAGTCTTTTTCTATTATTTGATTTCAATATGTGTGAGGGTATGGACACCTATTTTGAGGAAAACAAGAGACATTATGATAGCTATTGTTGGTTTCGCATTGTCTGGTTATAAAGGTCTATAATGCTTTCACTCTTTTGTTTTAATTAGCTTTATACTATTTTGTTTTGTTTGAATTTATTGTGTCTGAAGGTATGGACAACTATTTCAAAGAAAACAAGAGTCATTATGGTAGCCACTGTTGATTTTCTGATATCTTGTTTTGAAGTCCTGTGCTGCTTACATTGTTCTGTTCTGATCTGCTTTGTTTTGTTTTGTTTTGTTCTATTATCTTTAAAATAAAAAGGTCAAAAATCAAATGTTATGACTCAATTTATCTGAATAATCCTCAAAAAAGCTAATCTGTAGAATTGAAAATCATATTACTGGTTACTTAGTACTGATGGTCTAGTAGAATAAGTAGATAGGATATGATAACTAAAAGAAAGATTTCTTTTTGAGATGATGAAAATACTTTCAAATATATTGTCAACAGTTTTCAACAGTACAATACACTGTTATTAACTATAATCATGTTGTATGACAGATCTCTTGAACTTAATATTCCTAACTGAAATTTTGCATCATTTGGCCAACATTTCCCCAATGCATTCTTCCCAGCCATCCCTGGTTACTATTCTATAAGTTCAACATTTTTAGATTCCACACATGAGTGAGATGACTGGCATTTGCTTTTCTGTACCTGGTTTATTTTACTTACCATAATGATCTCCAAGTTTAACCATGTTATTACAAATAACATGATTTCCCTCTTTTGGGGAGTTGAAGTGTTCCCCAGTGTGCATACCTTTATCTATGGTTTCACTCACAGCAATCTCAATTGCCTGTGGTCAATTGTATCTTGAAAATATTAAATGGAAATTCCAGAAATCAACCATTCATAAGTTTTAAATTGCATGTCATTCTGAGCAGCATGATGAAACCTGTGCTATCCCTCTGTCTTACTGGGACATAAATCATCACTTCGCCTCTCATATTCACACTCTACATAGTAACCACCTACAGTGGGAGAAGTGAATTGGGGAAACGTTGACCCCTTGGTTATCAGACCAATTGTCATGATATTGCAGCTCTTGTGTTCAGGTAACCTTTATTTTACTTAATAAAGTAAAAGCAGTGATGCAAAGTGATCCAGACAGTAAAAGCAGTGATGCAAAGGAATCACCAGGGCATAAAACATGGAAGGACATGTTAACTCTGCACTATGTGGCAGCATGGCAGAACATACAGGAAAATGACTGTTTATGTGGGATTTGGCCATATCCTCAATTCCAGGCATCCACTGGGGGATCTTGGAACATATCTTTCATGGATAGGAGGTACTACCATGTATATTTTCTTTCTCTGTTGGTTTATCAATAAGAATATAGGATGATTTCTTATCTTGGCTATTGTGAATAATGCAATAGCAATCATATTATTGTAGATATTAGTTCAATATCTAATTTCATTGCCTTTGGCTGTACAAGTATATCTTGTAGTGGGATTTCTAGATCATTTCAGGTGGGGATCCAGGTTCTCTGACAGTATTGGGAAGTGAGAGGAGTCTATGTAGCACATGAAATCATATGTCAACATTTTTCCGTGTGCCTTGAAAATGGAAAGGAGCTCTGTAGCATTTGTTATATTCTCATTAGGGCCCTTTAATCTAAAATAGTTAAGCAGCTCATCTCAGCTTTGAGTCTTTCCCAGAACGCCATCATGCATACTCAAGAGTACACAAAGAGGATGAAGCTGGAAAGACTCACTTCTGATTAGCTTACCAAAAGCTGCAGAGAGAGCACACTGAGCAGGGGAATGAATTGGAAATGAAAGTACTGAGAGAGGAAGAACAATGCCAAAGATTAAAATCATTTCTAACATGTAAGAAAAGAAATTAAAGTGAAGGGGAAAAGATGCAGTTACTGTTAAGGAATTTTTCTACCTTAAGCAATTGAGGCATTTGGGACTATCAGACAATCTAATTAAGAAAAACATAAAAGTGTCAAAATACTGTGAAAAACTGTAAAAACCTGAAAGGTTTCCTCTCAGAAACCATACAGATGATTTCTCTTCATTATTCGTACCTTTATGACTCTCTTGAAAAAAAAATATATCATGATACTGAAATGAAAACAGCCTTCCTTTCATGATAATACTGAGAAGGCAAGTTGGTAAGGTTTTTATCTCATTAACAATTAAAGTACGCAATAACCTTTTCCTCCAAAACCAATCTGTGTATTATTGTGCCTCGAGGCAAGGGTAGAAATGGAGGACGAATGAGTTGTCTTTTTCACTTTAATTTTCCAAGTGACTGGTATTAGAAAAGACTAAGTGAACCATATTCTCATCAAAGTTCCCATGTGTGTTCTCAAACATCTAAACACAAATTGAATATGTGAGTTACAACACAGTAAATATGGTGGAGAATCCTAATAATATTTAAAAAATGACATTGAAAGGAAATAGTATTGCTATAAATTTAATACTAAAACTTGTCATTCTTACAACAAAACAAGGAATAGGTGGACTCATATAATAAATTCCTGAATGTTTTAAAAATCAGCCAATTTTTGTTCCCAGACTTTTCTTCTCCCCTTCTTCACACTAGGCTTAGTTTCATAAATCAGTGATTTCAGTTCATTTTCAGCATAAACCTAAAATATATGTATGTATAAACAGTGTATTACCAATGATTGCATGAATATGTTTACCTTACTTGCAAAGCAAAATCATTTTATGACTTTCTACAAATGTAACATAGGAAAATATACTTTATTATAAATCTTGGCTATTCTAAAATGTGGCTGTACTCATTAGGTAAATGTTGATGTAAATATAATTTTGTAGCTGATTAGGATTTTGTCTTTTGAGTAATTTATGCCTATTTCAATTCCATGCATACCCAGGCATTTAACATTATTCAATGAGACATAACACCATAATGATACTGGCTTATTGGTATTCAGACGTTCTTTGAGGTTGATGTTTTTCCAAGCTAGTTGGACAACTACAAGGAGAACATAATTGTAAAATCAAAATCTGGAAGAGAAAAAGTTCAATTCAAACTAACTAACCATCACTGGGATCTTTCTACAGGCTGTATAGTATGTTAAGTGTGTTAGAGTTTATAAAAGCAATATAGGATATTTTATCTACTCTCTAGGAGCTTGAAAGATCACTGAAAATGCAGAACAAACACAGGGAACAGATGGAAAACAACACAAACCAGTAAATGATTAAATGTCAAATATAAGATTAAAACTATAAACGCTGGAGAATTCAGAGCAGACAAAGAGCTGTGGGAGTAAAGAAGTTGAGGAAAGTTTCAGGGGAGAGGTCAGAACATAGCTGGCCTTTGTAAAATTAAAAAAAAATAGAAACCTTGTAATACAGATAAATAGATTAGTAAGAACAAGCATCAGCTTAGTGCACTGGGGGAGGATAATGGAATTGATTAGAAAATGATAGGCTATATTCCAGGAAAAGACAGTACCAAGTTATGAGGTTAATGGGTAACACAGAGCTATAGTAGGAACGACTGCTAGAAATATAAGACAAAACCAAATAAATATAACTTGAAAGAGATTGTAATTCTCAGCATGTGAAGTGTCATAAAATGCCCTGTTGTTTCTTACCAAGAAACATTAGTGGAGAAATTCCATGTCACGGTAGGCCATTTGTTTTTGATCTAGAATAAAATAAGAGAGAAAAGGATACCAGAATTACTTACAGAGGCTTTTCATACAATCTGTACCTGACTTTGTCATTTAATTGTCCCTCTGAGACCATGTACCAGAATCTTTGGAATGAATATAGCATGTCCATAGAAGTTGTGCTTCAGATAAGAACTATAGCAGGAGGGCTTTAGAAGACCACATAATGGCATCTGTAATCAACAACACACTGCAGAATCAACATATTTTCTTAACTCAATGTGTCTGACATTTAAATGCACAGAATAGCTCTCCTCCCCACATCCTGCTGTTCTCACCAAATACAGGGTTTGGGTTTTATTTTAAGTTGGTACAAAAAAAAATAATTTTAACCAGAAACAAGCAATCGAAGTTAAGCAATGTGGCACATGGGAACATAAAAGAATTAGCTCTCATTTTTTTAAAAAAAAGAGTTACAGACCCTGTAACTGAGAAAGAAAGGTTTATACCCTATGTTAACCTTCTATGCAATAGATTCTTGCATCATCTCGACATTAAAATGTTTCTTTAACGATTTAGTAAGTGAAAGGAAAAATTTCTCTCTCAAAGGAAAGGCTACCAAATAGAAATACACAAAACAGATGAGATCTTTTTGTCATTTATGTCATAAAATTATATCTCACTAACTGTAAGGTTTAGTGAAATATTAAGAACACCTCTCTTTGTCACTTGCTTATTTGTGTTTAGAACTTTCTGGGTCGAAGTATATTTACCAGTGCAAAGAAATCCATAACACACCATGGCACCTGCAGATCCTCAGAAAGTACCACATCTTAACTTGGGGCCCACTGGCACAGACAACCAATGAGCCTGTTAGTTATTAGGGAACAAGGAAAGATCTTCTTCATATTCCTTTTTGAGGTGGCCTGACGAGGCACATCACCATTAAACAATAGAAAATAGTAATAAAAAACAGCTTTCAGCAAATACTTATTTCCCTGATTCTAAGATACATTCTGCCTAATTCCATGTTTTTGTAAATGGGATACCTCTGCCACTGGACATGAATCTTTGATATTGAAACTTTTTCTCTAACAATGTTATTAAATAGATTATACAGTTTGAAACTGATAACATTTTAGAAGGGAGAATATGTTTTAAAATAAGCATATAAAAAGAAAACTCAGGTGGGGATTAATGTGTGCCCAAAAGAGCTCATGATCAGTTTGATGTGTATGTGCTGGGACTTCCTCCTAACCTCCACCTTTCAGCCATAAGTCTAGATACTATGAATGCAACAAATCATTCTCGACAATGCATCCTCGTGGTGTTGCACTGCTACATGTCACAGCTTCTTCACAGGATAAGAAATTATCTTTGCCATTCTCATCTCCCAGTCATAGAATGAGCTATGACAAACAATACAAAACTTCCTTTGTTGCTTAAGATAAATTTCATGGAAGCAAATGGCAAGGTGAATGGCTGAGATTATGAATATCATTTGAGAAAGTACAATCACCGCTGAAAGAGTAGTTATCATGATGCAAAGACCTGAGTTTAATCTTGGATTCTTCACCTCGGTTTATACAAGTGTCTTAAAGTTTTCTTAATGTCTTTTGATTGTCTTCAGCTAATAACATCCAACATGGAGTAATAAAACACTGACTTATTTCCCAGGGATGTTTCAACCAGAATGAGCAATGTTTTCAAAGACTGTTCACTGCCATTTTTAAGGTTTGGAATTTCAAAATTAAAATAGTATAATTTTCTTTAAACTTCTGCTTCTACAAAAGTATGCTACTTTTGTATTTAATAGAGACTGACGCTGAATCTGCGATGATGGTGGAGGAGAATAGCTTGCATATAGGCAAAAGAAAATGCTACGACGCCAAATTTGAAAAGCTCAAATGAATTATATCTTCTCAGTCCTGAGATGCTCAAAGTAATAAGCTTTCATTCAGATGTGAAGCTTTTTACCTACCCTGCTAGCCCACCCTAATTTTCAGCGGTAATAGAGTTCACACATCCAAAGTTTATTGGTTGCAACAGATCTGGAAATCAGAGTTTTTATCCATGTCAAGAACTTTTGTAACTAGAAGTTAAGGATAAATATATACAAACAGCAGACAAATATCTTGTGATCACTATAAATCAATTATATAAATATAGATTCTTTCCCTGGGGAAAAGAGTGGGGAGTGATAATGATTGAACAGTCTCCCTAGGGGAAAAATTCTGACTTTGTAAATAAAGTAGTAATTGATAGATCTATATCAGATTTAATCATGGAAACACTCTATATTCAAATGAGAATGACCCTGGAAATAATTACCTTACTTGAGATGAGGGGGAGTTTCAAATACATTTGAAAGTTTAAGCCTCACAGGAAAAATCATTCTTTTTAATTACCAGGGTTTCCAGAAGCACATTTGGCCTAGCTAGCATTATTCACTTGCACAGATAAGCTACCTTATTGCATAGATATCTGCTTACTAGAAGACTCACTCTCTGCTATATGAAATTACAGTTCATTGCTTGAAGTACCTGCATGCCCTTCAAATAGCACTTCTCTCAACCTTGTACAACTCCCTTTTCATTTCTTCTGAAAGTCAAGTGCATTCTTCTGTCATAACCTGATGTTTCTCTTCTCCTCCTCCTCCTTCTCTTCCTCCCTCTTCTTCATCTCCTTCACTTTCTCCTTCTCCCTCCCCTCTTCTTTTTCCTTCCTCAATCCTCCTTCATCCTCTCTCTCTCTTTCTCTCTCTCCTACTTACTCATGTTTTCTCACACTTCATTACTAATAAATATTACAAGAGCCATACAGCAATCCTATTTCTACAGATGGAAAGGAATTTCTTTTCCTACTTTATTAGAAAATAATTTTAAAATGCTCACTAAAAGAATTAAGATTTTATCCTAGAAACAAATCACTCAATGCAAAAAAGCAGTAAAAATGTTTTTGAAAAACACGAGATGGGAAAACATAAGCAATAGATTCAAAGATAACTGAAAAGCACTATACAGTGCTTTAACCAACAGTTAAAGAATTCATTCTTCTTAAGCACAAATCAGAATTTCTCCATGATTGACCATGTGCTAGATAATAAACAAGTGTCAATAGATTTTAAAACACTGAAATTATGTAATATGTGTATAGCACAATGGTGGAATATAATTAGAAATAAATAATAGAAAGAAATTTTGAAAACTAGCACATGTATAGAAATTAAAGAGTACTTTGCAGAATACATAACAGATCAAAAATGAAATAACAATAGAAACTTAAAAGTTTTGAGGCAAATAAAAATATAACATATCAAATCTTATAAAATACAACTAAAAAATGTTTAGAGGGAAATTTATAGGTGGAAGTGCTTTAAAAATTGTTGAAAAAGAAAGAACTCAGTTTGGTAACATAACTGAAAAAAGAAGACTAGGTTAAGCTAAATTAAGTAGAAGGAACAAAATAATAAACATCGGGAGAAAGTAATGAAATAAACAACCCAATGGTGCACCTCAAGCTTCTAGAAAAAGAAGAGCAAATCAAGCCCAAAGTCCAAAGAAGAGAGGAAATTATCAACATCAGAGCAGAAATTTACACAAATGAGACTAAGAAAACAATGCAAAGAATTAATGAATCAAAGAGTTGGTTCTTTGAAAGAATGAACAACATTAATAAGCCCCTAGCCAATCTTATCCAAAAAAAAAAAAAAAAGAAAGAAAGAAAACACTTCAAATTCATGCAATAAGAAATGAAAAGGGCAAAATCACTACAGATCCTGTGGAAACTCAGAAGATCACCAATACCTACTTCAGAAATCTTCACTCTCTTCTCCTTTCATATGTCTGACATATATTCATATATATATGAATTACATTTTCAATTTCATTAACTGATATAGGATTATGTGTGTGTATATATATATATATATACACACACAAGCTAGATAACTATACTACTAATCACTGTTAGTTCATCAAAAAGAAGTTTGTGCTTCTCATTGTTCAATTGTTTGATCATTTTTTATGCCTATATATTGTAATCTGAACACCTACTTTGAAGATAACAGTATGCAATATATTAACTAGTTAATCTCCTATTATTTTGTTTTGAAATTCTGTATCATCATTTTTGTTCTTTTTGTTTTGTTTTCTAAAATAATAAAAATAAATGTTAATTGTGGTAAAATACACTTAACATAAACAAACTTTACTCTCATAGGATTGAAAACAGAAGATAGATTCCTAGAAACATACAAATTATCAAAACTGGATCAAGTAGATATAAAAATTCTGAATATCCAATATCACTTAATGAAATTGAAAATGTACTTAAAAAGTTACCAACAAAGAAAAGCCCAGGTCCTGATGGATTCACAGCTGAATTCCACAAGAAATTTAGAAAAGATTTAACACTGATACTCCTCAAACTCTTTAATGAAATTGAAAGGGGAAGCTGGTTATGGTGGCACATGCCTTTAATCCCAGCACTCGGGAGGCTGAGGTAGGAGGAGCGTTGGGAGTTCGAGGCAGGCTTGGGCTACATAGTGCGACCCTGCCTCAAAAAAACCAGGGCCAGGAGTTTGGCTCAGTGACTTACGCGCCTGTCTGACAGGCGTGAGGTTGTGAGTTCAATTCCCAGTGCCGCAAAAAAAAAAAAAAAAAAAAAAAAAAAAAAAAAAAAAAAAAAAAAAAAAAAAAAAAAAAAAAAAAAAAAAAAAAAAAAAAAGAAGAAGAAGAAGAGAAAAGAAAAAGAAAAAAGAAATTGAAAGGGGAACAATTCTCCCTAACTCATTCCTGCAGGCAAGTATTACCCTGGTACCAAGACCAGAGACAGACCCAACCAAAAAAGAGAACGATAGACCAATCTTCCTAAAGTATATAGATGCAAACATCCTCAATAAAATACTAGCAAAGAGAATGAAACAAATTATCAAGAAGATGATACAGTGTGACCAAGTGGGATTCATCCTAGGAATGCAGGGATGGTGCAATGTACACAAATCATTAAATGTAATATACCATATCAACAGGGCCAAGGATAAAAATCACATGATCATCTCAATAGATGCAGAAGAAGCTTTTCATAAAGTCCAACGCTGATTCACATTAAAAACCCTACAGAAAATTCGAATAGACAGTCTTTAGCTCAATCTAATAAAAGTCATATATGACAAACCAACAGCCAATATCATACTAAATGGACAAAAACTGAAAGCTTTTGCTCTAAAATCAAGAACAAGACAAGGATGTCCACTATCACCACTCCTATTCAATATAGTCCTGGAAGTATTAACCAGAGCAATTAAGCCAGAGAGAGAAACAAAAGGAATAAGGATAGGAAAGGAAGAAGTAAAATTATCATTATTCACAGATAACATGATACTCTCCAAGAACACCAGCAAAAAACTTCTAGATTTAATAATCAAATTCAGCAGCATAGCTGGATACAAAGTCAAAACTTAAAACTCAACAACATTCCTGTACACAAATAACAAACTCATTGAGAGAAAAATTAGGGAGAGCACACTCTTCACAATAGCACCCAAAAGAAATGAAATACTTTAGGCATTAATCTAACAAAAGTAAAAGATTTATGCATTGAAAATTACAGTACTCTGAAAAAAGAAATCAAAGAGGATTTTAGAAAATAGAAGGATATCCCTTGATCATGGATAGGAAGAACCAACATTGTGAAAATGGCCATTCTTCCAAAATTAACACACAGATTTAATGCAATTCTAATCAAAATACCATTTGCATACCTCACAGATCTAAATAAAACGTTCCTAAAATTCATCTGGAAACCGAAGAGATCTAGAATAGGAAAGGCAATCCTGGGCAGCAAAGGTAAGGCAGGAGGTATCACAATCCCTGACTTGAAACTACCATTCAAAGCTACTGTAAGCAAATAAACATAGTACTGGCAAAAATAGACTTGCAGATCAATGGAACTAAACAGAAGATACAGACACAACTACAAACACATTCAGCCATATTATCTTTGACAAAGGGGCCAAAGGCATTCACTGGGAGAAAGATAGCTTCTTTAATATATGGTGCTGGAAAGACTAATTTTCCACATACCAAAGACTTAAACTAGACCCATGTCTATCACCATGTACTAAACTAAACTCAAAATGGATCAAAGATCTAAATATTAAAACAGAATCACTAAATCTTCTGGAAGACAAAGTAAGTAGAAATCGTAAAGATATAGGAATAGGCAGAGAGTTTATGAACAAACAAACTGCACAGAAAAACTTCAAAGAATCAGCAAATGAGACCTCATCTTATTAAAAAGTTTTTGCATGTCAGAAGAAATCTCCAACAGAGTGAAAAGAAAACTCATAAATTGGGGGAAAATTTTAGTTGTCTGTCCCTCAGACAAAGGACTTTTATCTAGAACAGATAAAGAATTTTTTTTAAAAAATCAGGCCCCCAATATTCAAACACCCAATCCAAAAATGAGCATCTGAGATGACTACACACTTCTCAGATGAAGAAATACAAATGATAAATATATGAAAAGATGTTCAACATCATTGGTTACTTGAGAAATACAAATTAAAGCAACACTGAGATTCCTTCACACACCAGAAAGAATGGCTTACATCAAAAAATTCAACAAATAACAAATGCTGGTGGGGCTGTCAGGAAGAAAGGACCCCTTCTTCACTGTTGGTCGGAGTGCGGACTGGTGCAACCACTATGGAAATCAATGTGAGTAGTCCTCAAAAAACTAGGATTGGAGGTCCCCTTTGATCCAGCTATTCCCCTTCTGGGTATTTTCCTGGAAGAATTAAAAACATCATACCACAGTAATATATTTGCATCCATGTTTGTAGAAGCTAAATCTTGGGAGCAACCCAAAGGCCCATCAACTGAGAAATGGAGAAAAAAAGATGTATTTTTATACGTTGGAGTACTACTCAGTTATAAACAAAGACAAATTTGAGGCTTTTATAGGTAAATTAATGCAATTAGAGACCATACTCATAAGTGAAATAAATCAGATTCACATGTGCAAACATTGTATTGTCTCCCTAGTGTAAGAAACTGAAAGAGTAAATAAGATCCAAAGTGTCCAATAGATATTGTGAAAAGGGAAGCAGTTGCTCAAAAGGAAAGAACAGCTGGGATGGAGGAAAGGAGAAAAGGAAGGAAGAAAATATATATAGATACATATAATAGCTAAGATAATTGTACCACTAATTCCAATTTTTCGTGGAAAGGAACAGTTAGTGCTTATATTGTTGAATCAGTTTTGCATGCCTCTATCTGGTAATCGGAGCAACTATTTTGAAAATAACAGTATGCAATATAATAACCATTGTTAATTTCCTACCATCTTGTCGTGAAATCCTATAACAATTTTGTTCTTGTTGTTGTTTTGTCTTTTTTATTCTCTTTAAAATACAAAAAGGAAATAAATAGGGAATAAAACAGCAAAAAGAGAAAATCAGTGAAACCAAAGATTAGTCCTCTGAAAAGATTTGAAACTTTAAACCAACTTTAGCTATACAAACCAAGAAAAATAAAAGAAGACTCAAATCAGTAAAGTCAGAAATAAAAGAAAGCACTACCAACCTCAAAAAAATTCAAAGTATTTTAGAGTTATACTATGATCATACTGACAAATTAAACAGCTTAAATGAAATGGGCAAATTCTTCGAAAAACACAACATACTAAAACTGTCTCAAGAAGAAATCAATATTCTAAATAAACTTATAAATGATAAAAAGTTACATTAATAATTGACAAATTTCCCAAAATGTAAAAGCAAAATGTATAGACAAAATCATTAGTGAATTCTAAATAAAGAAGAATCAATATCAATTATATGAACTCTTCCAAAACAAGAAAAACACTTCCCAAGTCAGTCTATGAATCTAGTATTATTTTATTAACACACAAGAGACAAATATCACAAGAAAGGAAAATCCCAAGTCAATATGGCCTACATATGTATACTCAAAATATCTTCAACAAAATGCTAAACATCAAATCCAACAATGTATCAAAAAGGATTATACACTATGACTCTCTTACTTCCTGCCCCTTGGATATAACACCCAACATTCACAATTTGAGAAGCAGTTTATTTTAGCTTACAGTTTCAGAAGTTAAAATCCATTCTAAATAGGCTGCAAGGCAGAAATAACATGGCAGAAACAGGTAGAAGGCCCTGGATGAAGCAACACTGCTCACATCATGGCAGCCTGGAAGCAGAGACAGAAAGCAGGAGCAGAGAAGGAAGACCCACCCTTCCTTTCAGGTCACGCCTTCCAGGGACCCACCTCTAATCAGGCCTCACCTCCAAAGAGCACCCTGAACTGCTGAACTCATTGGTAGATTAACACCTTGATGAGAATGCAGCCCCCCTGATCCAACCACCTTGCAGAAGCCCCACCTCTGAGCACATGAGAATTTTGCATGGCATTTTAGAGCTTTCCTATAATGATGACAAAGAGGAATTTATCCCAAAAATGTAGGGCTGTACTGATTAATATTCAAAAATTAATTAATGAAATACTTGTATTAATGAAATAAAAGTCCAAAAAACACTTTCCCTGATTTAAAAAAGAGAACACTCAAGCAGAATAGAAGAAAAATCCTTGCCAGACAAAAGGTATCTAACCACACACACACACACATGCACACACATACACACACACCTAACATTATTTTTTTTACTATGA
>RJWM01015363.1:0-47077 GCA_004363535.1 Dasyprocta punctata
TTTTTTTTTTGGCACTGGGGATCGAACTCACGACCTTGTGCCTGTGGGATGGGTGCTTAATTTGCTGAGCCAAACTCCTAGCAACACACAAATATAATACATAAAATTTGTTTTGATTTCAGATTTATTTTTAAAAAATGAACAAAAGTTAAGGACAGTAGTTAGACAATTAAGTACATTTGCATATAAACAAAAACCTGTGTTATTGAATCAGTTAAACATTTTGGGTGCCTTAATGTTGTGGTTATGGCAGAGAATACCTGTGTTCTTTCGGATGGTATTTAGGGGTAAATTCTAATGGTGTGAACTCCAAGTAGCTCATCAGAAAAAATGCTGAGTCCTTGAAGCTTAATATGAAGTACACATTTAAAAATCTCTTGCTCCAATCATGATCTTCAATGCACAGGCTTTAAAAAAAGCTAGATCTTAATTGGTGTTGAGGAAGCCGTTTGACTATGAAATGTGAAAACCTTGTTGAAATGGTTCTATGGGCAATAAACACCCAATGGAAGGGTTGTAACTTGTCCAACATTATGGACCAAAAAGAAGATAAGACTATGAGGAAAGAATGCAATTTTATTATCTATGCCTTAGACTGTGTGGGATTTTTTTCATCTTCTTTCTTTAGTTTTTAAGGAAACTTTTCACTGAAGTGTAAAATATATGCAGAAAAGGACACATACTGTAAGTGTGCAGCCCAGTGAATGGCTGCAGAGGGAACAGATCTGTGAAAACCCAGTCTAGGGGGAAGAATATTCCACCTGCTGGAAGCCTCTCAGAGCTAACCTTAAAACTCAGCCCAAGAAGGACTGGGAGTTTGGCTTAGTGGCTTAAGTGCCTGCTTGGCAGGTGTGAGGTTGTGAGTTTGATCCCCAATACTGACAAAAAAAAAAAAAAAACGTCAAGGATCATACAATGGATGCTTCTTTTCTTTTTTAGTGTGTGTACTAATGGCATAGGTGTACTACACCTATGCCATTAACTCTCAAAAAAATCCCAAAGACAAGGTCGAAGGGGTTTCTGGATGGCATGTGGAACCTTCAGTGAGAACCTGTCCCTGGCAGGGAGAGTGGTGCACCCCAGCTCCAAGGGGACAGGAGCTCCCGTACTCAAGACCCTTCTAGGCTTTGTCTTGTGAATCTCTCTAGAGGACCACCTGGACAGTTCTCCTTGAATAAAGAGCAATTACCTCCGCTTTGGCTAAACCCAGCCCTGTCTCCATGTACTGACATGTACAGAGCTGGCTAAGCTGTTTTCTTTTCTCTTCAACTGGCTCTAAGCAATGTAAATAGGGCTGGCTGAAGGACTGATGCATAATCTTTGAAGCCAGATGACAGTTGCTATTTCCTCGCCACAGTGTGTCCCTAAATGGTTGAGCCCAGCAGGATGCAGAGCCAATGCTCCAGGACTGTCAACTGGGTTTGAGCCTTGAGATAAGAAGTTATGACTTTCCAGGGTAGAAAAACTTTGCACATCAGAAATGAAGCACCAGCCTCCTAAACATTAAATGGTACCTCAATTGAGTTAGGCAGATTGGTCTTTCTGCATATCCTTCTCTCTGCATATTATAGAGGTGCTTTCTGGTGTCCTAGCTAGCCCAGCTCACAGTACTCACATATCTCCTGCCATTCTGTCAGTCTCTCATCCTCTAGCCACTCCTTTCTTCACAAATTAATAAAATCCAGGTGAGGCTTTGGGTGGAGGCCTTTGTTCCTATAAACCTTCATCTGGGTTGGACTCAGGACCTCATGGCCACCCGTAACTCTAAGTATGTCTTCGTGTTTTTAGTCTCACCATGGGTTCCACTGGAAGTGGTAGATTGGTGAGGCTTTGGGTGGAGGCCTTTGTTCCTATGAACCTTCATCTGGGTTGGACTCAGGACCTCATGGCCACCCGTAACTCTAAGTATGTCTTCATGTTTTTAGTCTCACCATGGGTTCCACTGGAGGTGGTAGATTGGAATTAACTCGCCAGAATTCCAATAACTTTTCCATAGAATTGCAAATATAAACTTTCCCGACCTCAATGAGGACAGGAAAAGGGACCTTTATAAATATTCTCATTTAAACTGTTTACCTGTATCTTTTAGGATACCCATTATACTAAATGGGTAAGGGTGTTTCCCTGAGTTCTTTTTTATGTTTATTTGTACGTGTTTTCTGTACATAATGACTAAACCCATTGTGAGAAACTGGACTGTGCACAAATTCCCTGAGTTCTACGAGCTGCTGTAGCAAATTACTGAAGTATGATGAAAGGGCTATGGGACCCCCTCAGTTTATACCTGGTTATCCAGACACTCTGGAAGACTGACTGGAATTGTGAAGAACATCTAAAGTGAGGGGTCAGTCTTGTCGGACTTAGTGCTCAACCTATGGGATCTGATGCTATCTCCAGAATTTAATTGAATCAGGGATGCCCAGTGTGTTAGTTACTTTTGTCTTGTTGCTGAGACAAAATACCTGATGCCAAAAACTAAGAAAGGAAAGGTTTATCTAGCTCACAGTTTGTGGAGGTTTCAGTCCATCATCAGCTGGCACCAAGGCAGAGTGGTGTGGCAGAGGGCAAGAACAGCTCACGGCATCTGGAAGACAGCAAAGCAACAAGAGGAACACAAAGGGAGGAGCACAGAGCAAAGACCCTTTCTGTCCTTTGTACTGTATGTAGGACACCCACCCCAGGGTGAGTGTAGCACTCTTACTCATAATCCTAGCATTGGAGCATGAATCAATCACAAATTCAAGAAGCCTTCCCCATGACTGTGTGAGGCTTTGGGGGGACATCCAGACACAAACCATAACATCCAGCCAGCATTTGCTGCAGAACTGATCGCTTGTTTGCTTATGAGGACAAGTCTCCACATACTTTGGGATCACAGAAGTGGTCTTGTTGTGAAAGTTGAGTGTATTTTTCTACTACATTGTTACTAATTTTGGCAAGTATGATATAAAGCACTTACCTAAGTCATTCATTCCACAGGTGAATTCTAAACCTACCCCACTGTTGTGAGCCTCCTTTTATGGGCAAGGAAACTGAGACACCAAGCAGTTAGGTAAGTTGCCCAAGTTTGTACATCTGTGTCCTAATTAACAGAGTTAGGATTCAAACTCAGGTCTGTCTGATGCTAAATTCACTGCCCTTGATGATAATGCTATGAGCAAATCAATAGCAGAGCTGAAAACTACTCCAGATTTTCAGGTCTCCGTGGTCAGCATTAGGTGTTAAAGACAGTATCCATCTTGGTACAGACAGATCTTGGTGATGGTGCTGAGAGAGTTTCCATGAAAGACACGTTCTTCTCTGTATCCCAGGGGTTCCCACCATGATGAGGAGAACAAAATATGACCAGGTGTTGTGGTTTAGATCTAAAATATCTCCCCCAGTTCTCATGCGTGTGGAAGGTGATCAGATCATGGGGGCACCATGCTCGTCGGGATTTATCTATCAGTGCACCCAGTGGCTAAATGTCCTGGTAGGAGTTGGGCCCTGGATGGGATGGGCATCACCTGGCAGGGTATATTCCTGTCCTTGGCTCTTCCCTCTCGGTCTGCTTCCTGGCTGCCTAGGGTTGAGTACTTTGTCCTCTTCCATGCCTCTCTGCCATCCTGTTTCTGCCCTGGAACCAGCTGACCATGGACCGAGTCCTGTAAAAACTGTGAGTCAAAATAAACCTCCTTTCTTTAAATTGTGGGTGTCAGGTATTGTATCCAGTAATGGAAAAATAATTCAAACATCTAGGAAAAGTAAGTGGAGAACAGTAAAAAGGGACTATTTTCCTAAATAAAAATGAATGGAGTGTGCCAGGGAGTACCTTATTAGCTGCTAGTGACACGTACCACTGTGAGTATAATATGCGCTACAAGGAGGAAGGCCGCTCCAGGCTGGAAGGAGCTGGGAAGGTGTTCCTGGGCATGGATGGATCCGTGGGCGACTTGGCGGGCCATAGAGGGACAGGGCCTCAGCAGGGCCAGTGGCAGAGGAGAGGTGAGGGGTCCCATATGAAGTAGTCTCCTGGCCCGGCCAGAGGAGGGACTGTGGAGGCTTGAGTGTCAGAGCCCTTCCTTCTTGGGCCACAAACCCGTCTCCTGGTTCCTCCCTTGCTTTCATGTCTTAGTTGGTCCAAACACCATGCCTTCCTTGGAAGAAAGCCTGGTGGTGGCTCTTGTATCAGATTTTTTTTTCTTTTTGTGTGTGTGTGTGTATGTGTGTGTAACGGGATTGAACTCACGACCTTGTGTTTGCCAGGAAGGAGCTTACACCACTGAGCTAAATCCCCAGCCCCTTGTATCAGAATTGGGTTCAAAGCCTCATAGGATGGGGCAAAATGGGGCTCCTGGCTGTGCATTCCTTCCTTAGATCAAGGACACCAAACCCCCCTTCTTAGACCCTTTCCTCCCTGTGTTAGTTTCCCAGCAGCTATAACCAATTACCAAGAACTAGGTGGCTTAAAACAACCTAAGTATATTGTTTCACTGTTCTGAAGACTGGAAGCCAGGAGTCCAGGTGTCAGTGAGCGGCCACTCCCTCTGGGGCTGGGTCAAACCCTCCTTTGCCTCTTCCTCTCTCAGATGGTGGCTGACCATTTTTGGTGTTCCTTGGCTTTAATTGCATCTGTTCTTACATGGCTTCCTTCTTTATACATTTATGTCTAAATTTCCCTCTTTTTCTAAGATACCAGTCATATTGGATTAGGGTCATTTTAAGGATCATTTTTCAACTGATTACATCTACAAAGACCTTATTTCTAAATAAAGTTACATTCACATGTATGCAGGGTTAGGAGTTCAAGGTATCTTTTGGGATGATATAGTTCAACCCGTGTTATGCCTTATATCTAGACCCCCACCCTCAGCCTCATTTGGTCATAGGTGGACTTTTGGGAGGTGTCTGGAGCATGGGCATGTGATACTGCATTAGTCCACTGCTAGGTTAGCATAGTTCCGGGTGTGGACAATGTGCTTACTGAAGAGGGAAGACCGGTCTTGGGTGTGGGTGGTACCAGCCAATAGACTTGTAGTCTGGATAGACTAGAAAGGGAAAGGAGGAAGGCGTGCTGCTTCCTGCCTGCCACACCATGGACTATTTCTGCTCTGCCCTGTCACGCTGCCTTGGAGCCAGCTGACTATGAACTGAAACCTCTACAAACTGAGCTACAATAAACCTTCCCTCCTTTGACTTGTGGGTGTTGGGTATTTTGCTCTAACAATGATAAAGTAGCTAAGACAATCCACAATACTCTCTTAGACAATCAAGACACACTTATTTACACTTCCTTGGTCGGTTCCTTGCGAGTGAAGAGGAGAGTCAAGCCGGCAAGTGTTAAGACCCTCAGCCCTCCTCAGTCCTAGCAGGCTTCCTTGGTCATTCTTTAAATCATCACAGGTCAAGTTCCTCAGGGAAACAGTCCAAGGAGCAGGCAATCCTCCATCCCTACTGAGTTCCACCTTGAAAACACAACAAAACAACACTATCACCACCTCCATACTCTTGGGCATCCTGCCCTCACTAGATTCTCTTTTTCTGAGCTGGCTGGTGCCAGGTGGTTGAGCAAACAGACATCGTTATAGCAGCCACACATACTGACAGGTGACTCTGGGCTAGGATGGAGCTCAGCCCTCATAACAGTAAGGAAGGAAAGATCTGTTGTTGCTATCTTATGGATGAGGAAACTGAGGTCTGGGGATTTATATAACATGATCACAGACATTGGGCTGGCAAGGGGCAGGACCAGGATCAAATGAGGTCTGTAAGCTTCTTAAGCACAGTATGTTCCACTGACAATATCCCTATTTTCCTTGTTAGCCTGTTGGGGTGTGTGTGTGTGTGTGTGGTGTGTTTAGGGATTTCTAGCCCTTTTTATTTTTTATTTTTATTTCTGACAGGCAATCTGACTAAGTCACTAAATTGTCCAGGCTGGGCTCAGACTTGCAATCCTTTTGCCTCGGCATCTTAGAATGCTGAGTATATGCAATTATATATGCACAAGGACGACTGATGTCCTGACCCAGAGCAACCCTCTCTCTTTCAAGAGAAGACCATATCATGGCCCCCTGAGCTTTCCCAGTGGAAGTCAAAGAATCACGATAAACAGCCAACAATGACTTGCTGAACCCAAATAGGCCAAATGGCACTAGCCCAAGTGTTTCACATTTAATCCTCACAGTAACCTTAGTATTCCTGTTTTACAGAGGGGGACACAGAGGCTCAGACAGGTAAAGAAACACAACTACCGCTGTGCAGCTAGCAGACTGGGGCCACCTGGCTTCAGATCCAAGTCTGTGCTGGATGGAGCTAGGCAGGGTCTCCTGTGCAGGGATGATCAAAGAGGCTCTGCCAGGGAGTGGCACTCCTGCCGGGCCAGCTGCAAGGGTGCCACTCCGTGAGGTCAGCACATCACAGGCTCTCGCTGTCCCTGGCATCGTGCTGGCATGCTGAGGCCTCCGGTGTAGGCTTCCATAATGGTCACCTGATCCCGGAGCTGGTGGGCACACAGCCTGAGATGTTTATGCTCTGACGACCAAGTGGCCTGACAGACACACGGCCACAGCCGGTGATAAGAGAAGACGGGGGAGGCGTCTGGGGGGAGGCTAGAAAAAAAAATCCCCTTTCTCTGAGATGCAGTTTTACTTGGAGTCAAAGAAACCTTGGTCTTCTGAATGACAGTGACATTCCCCAGGGATTAAGCATGGAGGGTAGAAGCTGGGTCTCCACAGGGGTGCCCAGCCCAGTGGAATTTAAGTCATGCAATTAGCTACAAGGTAACATTTCTTCCACATTCATGGCATGCCTCCACCACTTCCCATCCCCCTCCAAAGAAACTGGTTGCCCCTAGCTGTGTGACACATACTGGATCCCATCTTCTTTTTTTCTGGAAACAGCAAATGAGAGAAAGTCATTCTCTGCCTCACCCAATCGTAGTTTGCAACTCCATTTTCCAGGAAGCCAGGCTGAGGTGGCCCTTCCCTGTACTGCTCAAGGTCCTGGGGCCGTAGACTCAATTTCCACTTGAGGTTCTGCCACTTACTGAATCAGCGGGGAAGGGCAGCGCTTTTATCTTGTGGCTTGGGACAGCAGTGCTCTTAGGGGAGGCAGAGTTGCTGATGCCACGGCTGGTTTGGGATAAGTACTTTTCTGTCCAGGGACAGCGGATATACCCACAGGTCCAGAACCTGCATTTCCTGACTGCCAACCTCCTATTACTTTGACTATAACACAACACCTGTGGGGCTTACTAGAGGAAAAGAGGTCTGGGTGATACATTCCCGCTTAGAGAGACCGGAGCTCGGCTCCCGCTCCAGCCAATGAGGGAGTTCTCTGAGTTGTTAGGCAGAAAAGAGCCTCGTGGGTCATGTCCTCACTTTTCCTCAGCTAAAGTTCCCTAACTGTCTCCTTCAAATTCAAATGCACATCCAGTTCCATGAGTAACCATATTATTTTTAAACAGCACCCTTCAGCCACTGCCTCTCTTGGGTTTTCAGAGAGAGAGACAGAGAGAGAGAGGTGATCCTTTGTGAACCCAGGATGGGATTTTATTTTATGATTGTTTTCTAATGTCTGTAGGGATTCCATGGACTTCAAGTAAAAACCTGTACTATTTTTGACAGAGGGGCCAACAAGTAGGTGAAACTCACGTCAGCGGGGTAGAAAGGAAAAGCCAGGGAGGACGAAGAGAAGGGAAACCAAAAGACGGGACGGTGACAGCAGCACAAAAGCCCAAGCCTTGAGGATTTACAGAGCGGAGTCCAGTCTTGAAAGCTCCATTTCACCAAGAAACACCAGGCAGAGTGGTTAAAAGTGCAACTCTAGGAGAAACAGAGTGGGGTGGGAAGCAGTCCCCACACACACTAGCTGGCCAGGTGATTGAACTTCATTGAGCCTGAGTTTTTTTATCTGCAAAATGGGCAGACTGTCAGAGTAACACTCAAGAAATGGAAACTGTTATTCTTAACACCCAGATAGCAGTTACTTCATTACAGCTGACATGGATAGACTGCTAATATGATCTGTCAAACTAGTAGATTGCAATGGGAGCCGGGTGTGGTGGTGCACGCCTTTAATCCCAGCACTCGGGAGGCTGAGGTAGGCGGAGCGTTGTGAGTTCGAGGCCGGCTTGCGCTACGACGTGAGCGCAAGGCCGACCTGAGCTACACAGTGCGACCCTGCCTCAAAAACAAGGGCCGGGAGTTTGGCTCAGTGACTTAAGCACCTGTCTGGCAGGTGCGAGGTTGTGAGTTTGAGCCCTGGTGCCGCAAAAAAAAAAAAAAAAAAAAAAAGATGGCCATGGGATCCGCATGGCTGCTGGCAACTTAGTGATTTGGTAAATTAACTGTCTGCACTGGAGTTGTTAGGATATCAAAAGTGTAGGGTTTAAATCTGGATAATAGCATTGGCCAGTGTTTTTATCCTTCATTCTTTCAGATGACTTTTTGCTTTAATAATGAATGTCTCATTAATGTACTAAATGTTGTTAATGCTTACTAGTTAAAAAGCAAATTAAATGTTGTGGTCATTAGTTAACAAAAAATACAATGTTCATAGTAAAAACAATCAAATATATGCATTTCAATAGTTCAATTATTTCAGTTATTCAAATAATATAAAAGGAAGTTTCTTGCTCTATCTCAGTTTGCAGAGATACTTAATGTTAACAACTAATTACTTGCATACTTTTTCCAGAAGCGTTCTATACTCTTGGATTTTACACAGATTCAGTCATACTACAATGCTGTTGAGGAACTTGCATTTACTCCTTAATGATATGCCCAGGAAATCTTTCTGTAGCAGTGCAGAGAGACCTACCTCCTCCCTTTTAGGGCCACATTGTATTCCTTTGCACATAGGAATTATCTTCATGTAAGCAATTTCCTGGAGCTCAGCACTCTGGTTGTTACTAGTTTTTGCTATTATGAAAAATGCCACCGTCAACTCCCCTGTACTTTGATTTGAGCTCCAGATTTCTAGAAGGGCAACTGCTGGGTCCATTTCCCTCGTTACAGTTTTAATGGACAATTCCAATTCACTTCTAAAGAGGTTGGAGCCTGTTGTAGTGAGGGTATACAAGGGAATAGATTTAATACAGGACACATACTTTATAGGATTATTTTACAACATTCACCCGAAGTGTCAAATGCAGACGAGTGCAAGAGATCTGTCCACACACTAAGGACCCAAAGAATACAGCTAAGGGCCTGGATCCCACAGCAGTGTCCTGCATGAGTCCAGCTGAAGACCTGGAGCCTGTGGCAATGTCCTCCATGGGTCAACTGGAGGCCTAGAGCCCATGACAATGTCTTAAGCAAGTCAGTATCAAGGATCTGCACTGGGAAGGCTCAAAGGTCAGTGGTGGAAGCTAGAAAGTCTGCGCCAGTAGAATGAAGGATCTGTGCCAGTAGGCTGAGTGATCTATACTGGAGCCAGGAAGCAACACTTAAGATAAAGACAGAGCTGCCATGAAAAGAACCACAGTCATCCTCAGCAAAGCGAGGTCCTGAGCTCCTCCCATGACAATAAATGTGTTATATCAGGAAAGCCAGTGTGACAAGCTTCTCCAGGAGAACCAACAGCACATTATCTTCCCTTCCAGTTCTCTTTTTTATGCTGTTGGCAACAATCCTCAGGTGGGCCTTCCATGCCCAGTACCACACTGATTCAGTTCAGCTGGGTGTTACAAGCTGACCATTAGTTAATCCAGCACATAGCCACTGACTCTTTCACCAGTGTAGGAGAATGTCTGTGTAGTTTCACTAGCTCTGGGTATCCGTAAACCATACTAAACTGTTATGTTAAAATAATAGTGTAGATAATGGAATAGAGTGCGTCTTAAATGATCTCATCAGCAAACAGAAATGCTCACAGTCACCTTGGGAGGACCTGTCTCCCCTTTGAAAAAATGGGCAGAGGGTTACAGTGATGCCAAACAGGGTCTGAACCTCTGTGCTGCTGTTTAGTGTCCCAGAGATGTCGGCAGGCTCATCAGTGTTCTTGGTCTGCAAAGTGGTGGTATTAAATGAAATAAGGCATGAGAAAACTTTTAGGACCAGAGCCTAGAACTCAGTAAATGTTTACTGATATGAAATAAGTCAAAGTGTCAGAATCCCGGAACATTTAAGAATGACCCTAAAATAACAGAGATCTGGGTTCTGTTTCCTGCTCCTTGCTACCACTTTCCGCCAAGTTGTTTCATTTCTTGAAATTTTCTCATTGCATTGTTAATTTGATACCTCCTGCTATATCACTGGTCGAGGTGGACATGAGTGAGTCACAGTGCAGGCGACATTTTATATTGGAGGACAGCGGAGACCTCCGCTCCACTGCTGTTACTGGGTCAGTGTAGAGGTGTGTGAGGGGGCGAGTGCTGGGGACAGACTGAGCTACCTGTGGTCCTTCTGTCCCTTAAAAGCAGGGTGACTTCAAGCAAGTTCTTACAGCTGAGACTCAGTTTCCTCGGTTATAAAACAGATAACGGCAGTTATCTCCTGGGGGCCTGAGTATGAGGACAGCGTATGAAAGCACCTAACAGCTGACTCTCGTTAAATGCCGAATGCACTAATAAACAATAATAGCCACTCGGCCTGACCGCAGTTTATTTGTAGGTCAAGGAGGATCCGGATGCTTCTGCAGAGTGGAACAAAGAGATGTGTCCAGCTCTCTCACCTTGCAGTCACACTCCCCATTTGTGAAGTGGGTGACTCAGCCTTTTTCTCGCTTTCATCACTGTGAAGTGCACTCTTGGTGGACAGGGGAGGGCACAGGACAGTCAACAACAGGGGCCATGGGGCTGGGGAAATAGCTCGGTGGCACAGCGCTTGCCTGACAAGTGAGAGGTCCTGAGTTCAATTCCCATACTCACACCCACCTACCCCCACACACACAAACAACGGGCCACAACCTCAGCTGGGGTTGTTATGCGTTTTCATTACTCCTGGAAAAAAGTGGGAGGAGGTAAGTTAAAATTTTTCCCCACTGGAACTGGTTAGTGCGCTTGATGTTTGACTTGTCACATAGAAATGCTTGTTCAGTATCATCTTGGGGCAGTATCGTTTTGGGGGCATCTGAGACAGGGCGTGCACTAACTTCAGATTTTTGCAGCAGTGCTGTGAATTTCCCTTTGAATGTGGCCCCGTTTAAATGTCAGAAATCACAGAACACTTAAATAGCACCTATTAAGCCATAATCTTGGAAATAGGGGTTCTGAAAAACATCAGGTGAATTGTCACTTTTTTCTTTTTTCTTTTTTTTTTTTGCGGCACCGGGGATTGAACTCACAACCTCGCCCCTGCCAGGGCAGGCGCTTAAGGCACTGAGCCAAACTCCCGGCCCTGGTTTTTTTTGAGGCAGGGTCGCACTATGTAGCTCAGGCCGGCCTTGCGCTCATGTTGTAGCCCAAGCCGGCCTCGAACCCACAACGCTCCACCTACCTCAGCCTCCCGAGTGCTGGGTGTCACTTTTTTCTTATATCGAAAATTTCAAACTTACAGAAATGGAAGAAAAGCGCAATGACTATTCAGACATACCCACTGTTCATTTGCTCACATATGCTAGTACATTATTTTTGAGACTGGAATATAAAAAGTCCTCCATGTAGTAATTGCCACATTCAACATCTCCTGCAAGACACGTTATCTTTAATCTTTAGGAGCCAGAGTCTCACTATGCCAATGTATACAGCATTTGGTAACTGACACCAGTGAGACTGTCATTCCCCCAGCAAGTTGCAGTATGGACCCCCAAACATGTCTGTCTCTGTGACTTCAAAACCCTTTCCCTAGAGGTTTTTGGAAGATTCTCAGAAGGAAATTTCAGTGCAGATATTTGAAAATATTTAACTTCTGGGGAGAGTTGCAATGTTAATTGTAGTTAATTTCCATTCACCATAGAAGTCTGAGGATGAGGATTGGGGTAGAGGATGAAGTTTTATGGCAATCACAATAAAAAATGTAGGAATAGAAAGTAAAGACAACGCATGAACCAACCACTGAAAGAACCTGACACGGCTGTTGTTTCTGCAGCCTCTCGGTAGCTATGTATCCTCGGAAAGATCACACCAATGCCTCCTCACTTGTGAATGAGGACAGATATCCAGCTCTGTTTCCCTGAGCATTTTTGGGCGAGACTCAGTTCTGGGCACTGTGATGATCTGAGCTTTATGAATGCAGGGATTTATAGTAAAATTTTATTTGTCGGAGGAGGAAGCGAGGGAAGCACAAAAAGGCAAGAGGAAGAACAAAAAGGAGGGAAGAAAGAACATGTCACAGGCACCCCAGGTAAGGCGGCGGGAATCAAGGGAGATGCCGGCAGTTTCCTGAGGTTGGCAGGAACGTTGACTGAAAGCCTGAAAGAGAAGCAAGCATCTTTCAGGGAATTCCGTCAGTTGCCTGGTCTTAGAGAACCCCTCTCCAGAATTTTCCTCCATGGGGGCCGGGAAACCGGCAGGAAACTCCTCTCTAGGCCGTTGGGCATCCTGGCGTGGGCTCTGGCTCCCAAGGCGCTTAAGGCACCGCTTCCTTGCGCTTCTCCCGCTGCCAGTGCCAGTCCGCAAGATCTAGACCTCCCCTGAGTCCGACAGCAGTTAAGGGCTCCTGGGTAGCCACTTCGCCTGGTCTTTGCCCAGTTCCTAGATGGTTCTGCTGAACCAGGTTCTTCCTTAACCCGAACCCGCGCGAAGACATTGAGCCGGACCTGCAGAGTGGCTCCTGGACCTTCACCGGCTCACGACCGCGGCCACCACCGCTGCGGCCCCGGGTGCGCAGGTGGATTGGCGCGCGGCCTCCAGGGCGGTGAAGAGCCTCAGGGGGTGATCGTAGACGCACGGGGTTGGCGAATTCTTTCCCACCCTTAATATTTCCTCGGATATTTTGCCAATAAATACCAAGACCAGAACGTATGCTTCATTTTGTCTTTGCCGTCGCGAAGTTATTTCAGTGAAAATGAAAAGCCAGAAACTCATGGCGGTCCCACCTGCTGCTTCTGGGGACCCCCTGAAAAAAGCGGCTGGGACTGTCAATTTGAGGAGCCTCGGATCTGCTGATCTGAGACCGGAGGACACAAGTCCCACGAACCCCGGGGTGGGTCCCCCAAATAAAAGTGATGTTGGCTGGGTTCCTGCGCCGGGATGGTGCCAAGCCTAGCGCGCTTTGCACTGGCGATGGGTGCGGACGCCCGGGGCGCGCTCATTCCGTCGGACTGGGCGGGAGAGGCGCCAGGCCGCGCCGCCCCGGGGACAGCGGGAGCTCCCCGCATCCCAGCAGGCGCGCGAGCGCCCTGGCGGGCCCGGCTGGCGTGCGTGCCGCTTTCTCACGCGGTGTGCCACGCCGCGGAGCGCCGGGCTCCGGACGGGGAAGGGGACAGCGTGGGGCGCACGCCGCGTTTACCCTCGCTCGCTGCGTCTGAGCCGCCGGGCTGAGCTCCCCGGGCTGCCCCGGCGCCGAGCAGCCCCCGACGCCAAGTGCGCCCCCTGTCCCCCGCCCCCGCCGGGCGCGCCGGAGGAGCAGGAGGCGGAGGAGGCGGCGCCGCTGGCCCTGTCTCCTCCCCGCCCCTCGCGTCTCCTCCCCGCGCCACCGAGAAGGACGAGGGGACTAGGCACGGGGACCCCGGCCAGTGAGCGCCGGTGCCCCGGGACTGCCCTTCCCGCGCGCTCGCTCGCCGCCAGCCTGGGCCAGCCTCGCCCCGCATGGTGCTGGCTGCGGCCATGAGCCAGGACGCGGACCCCAGCGGTCCGGAGCAGCCCGACAGAGATGCCTGCGTCGCGCCCGGTGCCCAGGCGCCCCCCGGCCCGCGAGGGATGCAGCCGCCGCCACCGCCGCCGCCGCCCCCGCCCCAAGCCGGCCTACCCCAGATCATCCAAAAGTAAGAGGAGGGCGAGGGAGCGGGCGGGGGTGCGCTTGGGACACGCCCCGGGCGCCCCCTTGGTGGCTCCATCTCGTGTCCCGCTGAACTTCGCTCGGCCCCCTTGCGTGTGAAGTTTTCTTGCCCTCTCTCTGGGCAGTCGGTGCCGTTCCGGCTGTTGGTGAGGCTGGGGAGAAGAGCCAAGTTATTTAGCCGAAATAATTTGTTTTTCCTTATCCCCTTCCTTTTCCTGTTAGGGGTGTTACTTGGATATTTTGAACTACAATAGCTCAGATGTGGGGTAAAATGGCCCGGAGAGCCTTTTTCATCTTTCTGGTCCTCCGAGACCCCTGGAATGCTTGGAGAGCCAAGTGTGAGTTTGCTCGAGCCCGGGGGTGTTTAAGTGAAAGGCCACCGTGGAACGACAGCACCCTTCCTGGTGTGTGGGGTCGACCAGCCACTTTGGGGTGACGAAGGGAGTGAGGGCTTGTACAGAACATGTTCGGCTTTGCCCTTTGGTGTACACACTTTTCCAGGAGGCCCTTGCCTAGAGGTCTCCGCGGCGCCATCCTTTTCACTAATGTTACCATTTGGAGATTCTGCTGAACGTGCGATTAGGGTGGTGAATTCTCGCCGTTTTACTCAAAGCGTGAGTAGGGTGGGCGGCCAGTAGGCCCCACGAGCTTTTTCCACCCATTTAGGGGAAAGAAAAGCAAAACGGTGACGTTTTGTTTTCTTCGTTCCTTTAATTTTTTTTTGTTTGTTTTGACAGTTTGAGGCCTAGAATGTTGATTTATTTGGAAGATCTTTATTCTTCCAATGGTTTGATCAGCTTGTGACGAAGTCCGTAATGCTAAGTGTAAAAAATGTAGGGGGAAAAGTATAAGATGAGCTTTTCAGCGAAACTAACCGAAACTAGAGAATATTCACATAAGTACAGCGAGATCTAGCTGTGGGACAGAGTATCATAAACGCTGCTGTGTTGATGTTGGGGTTAGGCAAACTTCCTAAAATGCAAGAGAAATCATCAGCGACGGGGGTATACGTGGAAGTAAATAGCGTTTCAGTATGGTTTGATAACCTTAGGTAATAGAAAGAGGGAAAATTCAAGTTTGACATCAGTAACGCAGGCTTCATAGTTCAGAACAAAATGGTTCCCTATTTATTGACTGGTGACATAGTAAAGGTCCCTTTATTTTTAAAAATTTCATATTGTATATAACTTTCAACTATTAACAGTTTCTGACTGTTTGAAAATGCAGTATTTCATACTGTTGTTGTTTTTTTTTTTCCGTTTTGCAAATTGTTTCCAATCATGGTAAATAGAAATGACAGTTTATGTAACTCATTATTTAAATGTTCTCTTTAATGTTTAACACAAATAGTAATGAACAGAAAAAAAACCTACTTAAAATCTAGAGATTACTTACTAGAAAATCCAACTAGTTAATTCAGAGACATCTGATGTGTTTCTCACTGAGCCTGCATCTTATGCCTTGAAATTAAACTGCGTATTTAGCTTATCGACATTACTTTGGTATCAGAATCACAGCATTTCTCTATCATTTTTAAGTGAAGAAAAGTAGAAACTTTATGTTCACAGAAAAATCTTTGTAGATGAGAGTGTGATTATGAAGAATTGCCACGTAGAAATAAATGCCATTTTGTGGCAATGGATTATTTAAGATCTATTTTAATTACTTTGTATACTTAGTGAATTATGCTCTAGATTTATCCCCCACCCCCACTTCCCCATTTTGAAACTTCTGTCTCTGGGATATCTCGTTCTAAAAGATTGGACCAAGCTTTTCAAAGATGGCCCCTTCTGCTTGCAGTGCAGACGCGCCTAATGGCTCTGTCTTGTTTTGCATTGGTGACAGATCCAGTGTTCAGGAGCAGGTCCAAGGCTGTAAATGTGCCCGTGGGATTTGATGTTCAGGCGCTTAAGTTTCAGAATCTTTATAAGTATGATTCAGGGTTTGCGCTCCCCTCCGCCCCCGCTGATATTCCACTGGAACCAGGCGCAACAGGGCAAGCGCTTTGCAGGTCTGTCTTTAATGCGCTGAAACTCGAGTAGGTTATTTTGAAACTACGTTTGCATAATTTAATCTGAGTGACCATTTTTGTGTAGTTAGGAGGTGCTGTTTGCACCAGCCATCTTCAAGAAAAAGTAGGGGGAAGACTGCCCTCGGGTGCAATATGAATGTCCACCTTGGCATTTGGAGACTTTCGTGAGCTCAAGTTTTGGGTGAAATTTTCTTCTTGCGAAACACATATTAGATATTATTAGGAGACCGCTAATTTTTCTAGTTATTTCAGTGAGGTTATTATGTAATTGGTAAGAGGAGAAATTCTGATCTCTTTCAAAATTATGGACATAGCAATCTTCATGTTGCATAGCGCTTAAGGGTTATAAGACTTCATTTCTTAAGATCTATTGTTATTGAATTTTATTAGTAATGGCGTTGGGTGAAATCAGTTACTTTTGCAAAACCACTAGCGACTGCAATAAAAACAGGCTTCTGTTCATATGCATTCAGTTTGGTTGTAAGAGAAGAGCAGGGTAGCACATTTAAGCAGCTAACACATGAGGTGTGGCGGTGAAGAGTGAGACTGATTTGCATGTTGGAAGTCAGTCTCAGTACTTAAAAAGGCCGAATCTAAAGTTTGTTTCTGTGGAGTACTTTTGTTCTAATCAGGAATAGTTTTCTTATCATTATATTCTTAGCTTCAGATAAGAACTATCCATGCTATTTCTGCCCTTCTGTACCTTTGACCCCTGTAATATAAGTATTATCTGTAGACTATCAACCAGGTTGTAGACACATATAATGAATATCTTGTGATATTTTTGTTTAAATGTGGCAATGTTGAGGTGTTATGGTATCTCATGCCAAATGTTATTTAAATTGTTTGGGCAGCAAAAAATATAAACAGGACCTTAAGAAGACATTTGAGATAAGGTTAGAAAATGAGAAAAATTTCAGGACCCATGCAATTTTCCCATACTAGCAGAAGGAAGAGCAAAACATTGGTGTTTGTTAGTGAATGCCTTATAAGTGTTTGTCTCCTCAAACATTCATATTTTACTTCCAAAATTTTAATTATGTGTTTTAAAAATTATGCCTAACCCTTAATTTGTAAGGTATTTTTATTAACCTTAATGAACATCAGACAATCAAATTTTAGGTTACAAGTTTTAAAACTCTCACTAAAGTGAAAATAGCCACTTTATTCTGAGTGAAATGTTGAACTCAGCACATCAGATGGGACTACAAAGCGTATCACTAATCATGGTGAAAATTAACCCAATACACACACCTTTTCTAAAGCGAATTACACAGTGATTTCCCTCAATTATTTGATTTGTAGCAAGATATTCCTAATACGTGCCATCAGGTTGCATATTTGAGTATATGTAACTTTTTTTTCCTTTCCAGATGATTTTTATGACCAAACAAAACCAATTATAAAAATAAAAGAAATTTTGGTTTAGCATTTGCTAGCTAGTGTCACCTGCATGGAATCATTGAGGACATAAATCCAGTTTTGGTTTCTAGTTTCTAGTCTTCTCTGTGACATTAGAACTTCGGCTCTCTCAGGAGTAAGAACTCCCCTGACTCAGAGTAGAAAATGTTACGAATAGTTAACTGTGCGGATAATTTTACGGACATTCTGCATTTGGCGGGGTCTCCATTGAACCATTAGGGTGTGATCTGCAGGCGAGTTGTATGTGATGTCCACCCACTTCGATGTGCATGTTGACGATTATATCCGGAATCAGGGGAGAAAATAAGAATTTTCTAAAAGGGGACATTGCCTCACTCACGTATTTGGTCCTTTTCTGTAAAGAGGATGAACTTTCTAATGTCAGAGCCAGTTCTAATATCAGTTTTAGCCTGGTTTTTAAGAGAAACTGGAATACACTTGTAGACGAAATTTCAAAAATTTTAAGCAGCACCTTACACTACATACAAGATAAGCATTTGGAGGGAAAATATCAGCAAGGATTAAGCATTTATTCCAACAGAAGGAGAGGGGGTGGCCTCTTAATATTCTGAAAAGTTTCTTTGCTTCTCTAGAAAGTCTTTTAAAGGTACTTTTTGAAAAGAAAATTTTGCTGGGGAGTTTTGTCATAATAAGTATTTTTGAATAGTACATATAACCATGTAGTTGTGAGTTTTCTCAAATGGCCCCAGAGATCAGTATTATGAAATGTAGTACATTATTCCCATTAGTCACAGCAAGTGACTGCATATGGTACACAGAGAGGCTCTAATGCCAGAGCCCTAAGGAAAAAAGAAGAAAAATTTGTTCGTTACTTTTATTCTTCTGTCTGCTTGTTTTACAACTCCTTAGCATTTTATCATTTAAATCGATCATGTAAAAAGCCTAACTCTACCATTTGGAACCTGAATGCTCATCTGCAAGATCTCTTTGCCTGTCCTAATAGTCATTAGGGAGGAAAAACCCCAACAGATTGACTCACAGTGAAATGATCCTGCGTTATCCAGTTTCTCTCTCCCCCGATTTATTTTTCTTGTGGCATAGGTTCTTGAGTCCAGTTTAAATTAATATTGCTCCACTGCCCACACAGCCAGTCCTCAGGTAAACAGACTGGGATAGCTTGATCCACAGCTTTGATAAACAAAAATACACAAAGTGCTGGGAACTGAATTCTGACCAAGGGATAGAAATTAAAATAGGCTGAACTAAACATGGAAATTAAGAACAGAAGAAGCATGAGACAGAGGAATTGAAACTCCCAAAAGGAATTTTGAGGCGGGATCCCCCCTCCCTCTTCTTTCAGCCCTGGTTCCCTTGTCTGCTGAAAGCTTCAAGGAGTTCCCTCTGTCACAAAAGGCCACTTCATCAGATTTGTATTTCCTGCCACAGTAACAATCTAATTGATATTATTTTGCATATCTTAACAGGGAAAGTTGCTGTGGCTCCACAGTGGTGGAACAGACCGGTAACTGGGTTTTGAACAGACTGTTGAAAAGTTTTGCAGAATGTAAAGTGATCCATAGCCCAGAATTAGGGCAAAGACAGTAATTAGCAGTTTGCAGAAAAGAACACATGGCAGTTCTGTTTCTGGTTGGCAGACCTGGCTGGATCTTGGTAATATGTATGTTAGCCCGCGTGCTCATACGGCTTGTTCCCGCCTGTGAGTAGACCAAGAAATCCTGAATCAGGAATTTGGTTTCCAACACCATGGTGGGCTGATAGTTTTACTGGCTCAATGGGTGGTCACTGTTTAAATTTCACCCAACCAAGGAGTTATACAAGGTTTAATCTTTGACATAGTAAGTTTGGGGACAAGTCATCACCAGCTGTTTGCAGAGGTGTTAGAAAAGAAGGACCCCATCCCCCCAATATTTCGTTCTTGTGTTTCAAATATATTGCAGGTAACCATCTAACAGGATAAAGTCTTCACAGCAGCAGAAGTTACAGTCAAGTTAATTGATCCTCTCTTTCCTACAACTCCTGCTGGATTTTCTAAGATAAGTCCCCTAGTGGTTTACAAGGCAACTTTTCCAGCTTGCTGACAGCAGACCTGTAGGGGAGATGGCATATATTGTTGCTAAGGTACTTTATTGGCACAAAGAGGCAAGTTGCACAAAGATGTGTTAATAACTTGTAGCTCAGTTTGCAAAATAAATCTTTCCATGTGTTCAAAAACAAAAGGCTGAGGGTCATGCATGTGTTTAGGGGGTGGCTATCACCCTGTCAAGATAGTTTTCACGCTACTTTTCCTGTCTTTAATGTGAGTATTTGCTTTAAAGATTCACCAGGGCCATTTGTTTCTGCCTTTCCTTTGCACCTGCTTTCTCTCGATCACACTAATGACCTATCAACTCTTGGTCGTCGCTTTCTTCTCTGGCTCACACCCGGAAAACCCCACTGCAGGCTGTCTGGACATTTTAAAGACTTTTCAGGTTTGCAACTTCTCTGAGATTCTTTTCCAGATATGTTTTTAAATTTCCTTACAGTCACCCTTAAATCTGATTGCCAGTGTCAGCAGTGGACAAGGTACTATCTGTTGTAAGCATGCATTAATTTCACTGTTTGTTTCTTCAGTTTGAATTCATTATTAAACAGAACAATTAAAGATCTGTCTGATGGGTAAGTGTAACGAGTGTCTTTGCTCTAAGTTAATTATTGCATTATTGAAAGGGGGTCAAAAAACCTGCATTTGCAATTGGGTGTCTTGAACCAGGCAATTAACCTTCCTAATCCAGCCTCCCCAGAGACTGAAAATGACCGATGGCGGATCCGTCCAAAAAGCAAATTAAGTGAGTCTCCAGGACTCATCTGAGCAACCGTACTCCTTCCTGCCATCCTTTGATAGAGAATATGTCCCTCCTCGGTTAGATTTTAGCTGTAAGCATAGTTACCTGTTAGTGAGATTGATCATCTGTGACAAGAAACTCCGTGAACAGAGAATTAAATGCTTTCTATAGCATTTATAAAGAAAATCTGGATGAGTGACAAAATTTAAGGTTAAAAGAGTACATTCTGCTGTCAGTTAAAAGACACAAGTTTTCAGCTACTTTTTAATCTGTAACATTTTGAGGAATTCCAAAAAGAATTATTTAGTGATGTTAATTATTTTGGGGTGCTAAAGTAAAATCATTGAATTTGCAAAAAAGAGTATAACTTTCAGTTTAGGAGACTGATAATTTTCACGTGCTCAAAATAATATTTTTTGTGTGCACAAATTGGATATTTTACACACAAGCAGGCGGGGATGTGCTTAGAGGCAGGAATCATAAACGCAGGCCCCTCAGACATCTGATAGGAACGCGGCTGAGCCTGGTCTCACAAGAGTCTTACAGCGTATGCAGTTGGTTGGCTGCATGGGCTGCAGAGACCTGCCCAGAGCTCGCTGCCCTTAAAATTCTTTTCCGTTCTGCAGAGGTCTTGCTTGTCCCAAAGCTGGGCCTCAGGTTTTGTGTGGCTCCCCCAGAGCCTCTGAAGGACCTGGTGCCACCAGGCAGAAGAGTGTCCCCTGGGGCTAGCAGGGTGGGATTGTGGAGCTTTGTTATTCGAAAAGATATCTTTGAAATCTTGCATGAAAAGGGGGATGAATTGTGTGACTAAATCTCAATACATGCTTTGAGTTATGTGTCCCAGTAAGAGTGGATGGAGGGATATTTATCGTAACTTTGTCTAGTAGAGTAAAAAATTAGAACTACCTATTTCTCAGTTGGGGAAATGAATCATGTACTCTTATAGTACCATGCACCATTCAGCTGTTAGAATGATGCTGTTATTTTGCATTCACTGGTGTGAAATAAGGACTTTATAATATCGTTGACTAAAAATACTGCAAACACATATATGCAAGAATTTCATGTTTGTGTTTTAAAAATACTTATGAGGGGCTGGGGATTTAGCTCAGTGGTTCAAGTGCTTATCTGGTAAGTGTGAGGTCATGAGTTCAGTCCCCAGAAGCAAAAGAACAACACCCCCCCCAAAAAAACCCCAACCAACCAAATAAACAAACAAACAAAAATCTTATGAGTGTATGTTTGTGTGTGGTTGTGCGTGCGCGCGCGTGCATGTGTGTGTGTGCCAGTGCCTTCTGTCCTGGAGAAACATCTAACGAACAAGTATAAAGATGTTAAAAGTGGTTCTGACTCTGGATGATGCAAATTTTGGTGGTTTGTATATTCTTTCAGTGAGTATGTTTTACTGCAATCAGAGAAAACAATAAAATGATTTCCACTTTTCAGAACAAAAGATAGGACTCCCTCACATTGGTATTTCTCTTTCTGAGACCGAGCTGCTCTTCAGTCTGTGAGAAGGCGCCTGAGAGCTGCCGCAGTACCCCTGCTGGTTTTCAGGTGAGGCAAATGAAGGTTGGGACACACAGTGATGCGGACAGGCTGGGATGAGAAGTCCCAGTTCTTTATCTTTGGTGTGCCGGATATGGGGGAGAGAGGATCGGAGGCCATTTGTAATTTAATCATTTCTCTAGTGGCTCTAATGGCTCAGCCCCCCTGTGCAATTGGGAAAGGGTCAAGGAAGTGTGCTGTCTCCTCCCTGTCCTGCCCCGGCCAGCGGACTCTCCAGCCGCGGCAGGGTCTCTCCAGGGCATCTCTTGCTCTGTCCTCCTGCCAAACAGAAGCCGGGCATCACATTTTCTGCTCTGCTCATCAAGGTTCAAGGTTAGGATAGTCCAGATTCTTAATAAACCCCAGACCTGCGTTCCATTCATACCCAGCAACACTCTCTTGCTACCCTTCAAGCTGTGGTGTGAAGATGAATCTTTTAAAGTATAAAACCATAGCTGATATTTTTACTTAAAAAGGAAGTAAAACAAACACAGTTTACTTCTCACTCCCAAGCCAGCGGGAGAAGTACCCACTATTATTTCTGTTACTGCAACTTTCATTCACTCTTTTTCAAATTTGTCTCACCCAAAGATCTGTAATTTGGACTGTATTGACATTTGCTTTATTTTTGGGGGACTACATTTCTGTTCTTGCTTGACCTTCCATATGCACTTGTGTTCTCTCCCTGTCTCTTTTTCTGTGCTCTTTTTTCTCTCTGCTCTCTGTCTCTTCTGTCTCTGTCTCTCTCTTTTTCCCCTGAACTATTTGAAAGTTGTATAACCATGTTATTATATCTAAGGAAGGTAGCCTTATTTAAATATATTTTTCTAATAAACACTAGATTTTTAACTTTCTTTAGTTGTCAGAAAAATAAAAGTCTCATGATAGCTGGATTTTAACCCCCCTGGTTTATGGGGTCACTTGCTTTTAATCTACCAAGTGTCCCTACCGCTTTCTGTCCATGGTTGGAGCTTCCCGGCTGATTGCTCTGTAGGATGACTAACTGTCCTGCAGATGTCTGTTGTTTTCTGGTGGCCAGGGTCAGGATGAGCATTTTGGCAGCTACACTCTGGATGATGCATGTCCAGTTAAGCTTGACCCTTGGTTAACAGGGGGAGCACCAGATCTTTTCCTGTAGAGGGACAGTTTTCTCTTCATGAATAGAGAATGTTCTATGGGGTGGTACAATGAGGCTCCCTGAATATCCTGCCTATTGGTAGATTTTCATTGAGTGATTTTATCCTTTACCTGGACAAAATCAGTAAAAGCTTTCAATGAAATATGCGGAACTAGAAAGATAAGTGTCACTTTAGAATGGATAAGTTTGGACTTAAAAGTTTAGATCAAACAGGCTTGCAAACACGTTTACATTCTTCCAGCCCACAAACATTTTCATGAGCCTCTGGGGTTTTCTAGTCCCGACTCTAGGACTAGGACTGCTGGGCCGGCTACTTCCCAGTTCACTGCTGGAGGAAGCCATCTGTCAAGGCCACAGAGCTGTCTAATGTCCCTGCATGGTGAATATAAACCCTTTTTAATGCTAATGTGGTAAGTGGATGCTGGTGTATGTTTTACAAGCTTAGGAGATTTTTTTAGGCATCTCGTTAAAGCTATGTAGGCTCTTTGTAGAAACCTTTTATCTCCTTTTTTAAAAATCACTCTCTGAAGTAGACTTTAAAAATGACTGGTGACTTACCCTGCATCCTCAATTGGGTGAGTCTGGGGGCTTGTTAGTCACTACCAGTTTGTTCTGTTCTTGTCTTTTCTTGTCTTTTCTTTTCTTTCTTTCTTTTTTTTTTTTTTTTTTTTGAAACAGGGTGTCACGAGTTTTAGGCTCATTTTGAATTCACTTAATGCGATTTTCCTGCCTCAGTCTCCCAAGTGCTGGGATTACAGGCATGCGTGCTGCCACACCCAGGCTGTTTGTGCCTTTTAGATTTAAGTTACATATCTATTTTTGCCTGTTTCCATTTGGGACTCTTATTTTCATACACAGAATATGTATGGGTGGAGAAAGTGATGTTGAGGAAGGAAAAGAATGAGGAAGAGGTATGTTTTGCATCCTAGATTCAGTATTGACACCACTACCCCTAGGTTCAATGTTCTGACCTGTAAAAGGGAACAACAGTCATATGTGGATAGCAGCTAATCTGTCTTCAATGCTTCCTGTGTGTGGTTCCTACGCTAACCCTTTTATGTGTGTTTAATCCATTTGATGACTTAATCCAACAACCATCCTGTGATATAAGAGCTAATATGGTCCCATTTTACCAATGAGAAAACTAAGTCACAACCTTCCAAGGACTTAGAAACTCTAAGAAAATAGTATTTTTGAAAGAACTGGTGGGTGGCACTGAGAATGGAAAGAGGTTACTGTAAATTTAAGTGATCCTATCATCTTTATGTAAATATCTTTTTCCTTAAAATAATTTTCCACTTACAAAGAAAATATTGTACCATGAAATGACTGAAATAAATTTGAAAGTAGGTCAAGTTTAGTGAGACAAATCAAGCAATCCAATTAAAAACATTGTTTTATGCTTTTTTTTCCCCTTTTCCTAGCATTCAGCATGCCTTTTGATGTAAAGTGAAATCCATATGCCAATTTACATGCTGTGAGCAAATCCGAGACTGGCATTTGATTCACTGTCTCATTCTGCTTGCTATGCATGTTAGGCAAGACCTGAATTTGATGCTCACAGAGGGTGTATAAACACTTATAATCCTCTCAGCATGTGCTAAAATAATAACAGATATGATAGTTTGATTTGCAAAGCAAGTGTCTGCCACCTTCTACTAGCCCATTTTTGAACCAATTCAGAAAACCAGGATTCAGCAGTGATTAAAGTGTTTCAGGTTCCTATTAATAGCAAAAGGAATTCCTGACTTGAAGGCTGGCTGCACTGAGCTTGGTTCGTCTCCTCCAGACGGGCTTCTCAAGCTGCCTCTACAGACACTGTCACAGGTGTTCTTTTGCTTTTAGTAAAAACCAGACTGAATTGAATCAATAACTCAGGAAAAGGTAGTTAACTTTTGACCTGCAAAAGGGTTTGCAGTGAAGCTCATTGAAATGATGAGTTCCTTGGTGTATTTCAGATAGAGATTCGACAATTCTGTGGTTCAGAGGTGCAATGGTAAATTAGAAAGCTTTTTTTTTGTTCTTCTATTGATTTTTTTCAGTTTTACAGAGGCATAACTGAAGTGCACCAAGCTGCACAAAGTTTATTATTATTTTTTAATTTTAATTTTAATTAATTAATTTATTTTTTGGTAGCGGGAATCAAAACTCAGGGCCTCACACTTGCCAGGTGGGCACTGTGCCATTGAGCTACATCCCCAGGCCCTGTGCAAGTTTACAGCATGTGTCAAACTATCAACTAATTGAAATGATAATAGAAATCCTCAAAAATTGATTCATGCTTTTTATAATTTATCCTTCCCTATTCCCCTTAACCCACCCCTTCCCTTCAGACAACCAGAGATTTAGTTACATTTTCTAGGATTTTCTAAATGTGGAATCAAAGTATGTACTTTTTTGGTCTAGCTTTTTTCATTCAACATGATGATCTTCTTTGGAAATCTTCTTTGGAAATAATATTTTAAAAAATTGTGATAAAATACGTGTAGCATTTCTGTATTAGTTCATTTTTCTTTTGCTCTAACAAAATACTTGGGGCTGGGTCCCTTCTAAAGAAAAGAGATTTATTTAGCTCAGAGTTCTGGGAGCTGCAAGCCCAAGATCCAAAGGCCTCATTAGTTTATCCCCTCTGCAGCATCATCACACAGTGAAGAAGTGTGAAAGAAAACAGCTGAGGTAGAAGATGGCAAATGTATTAGGTGGCCTCAATTAATAACAACTTGTTCTTGGGAGAACTGACCAAGGTCCCCAGAGAACTACATCCATCCCTTCTGAGAGCTGCACTGCCAGCGACCTAAATGCCTTCCACTAGGCCCTTAAACCCTCCACCCCCAGCACTCCATAATACAACGCTGAAGACCAGACTTCCAGCACCTTAACCCTTGGAGGACAGACACACCACACTACTGCAGGAACATGTCCACCATAGCTGTTTTAAAAGTGTGTAATTCAATGACATCAAGTACATTCATAGTGTTATATGACCATCACCACTGTCCAGTTCTAGAACAGTTGTGTTAGCCAAAAAGGAAACTGCATACCCATTAAACTGTTACTTCTCATCCTCCCTTTCCTCAGCCCTGAAACCTTTAATCTTCTTCCTGGTTCTGTGAATTTGCCTATTCTGGATATTTCATGCAAATGGAATAATGTAATAGGTGGTCTTTTGTGTCTGACTTCTTTCATATAACATATGCCTTTAAGGTTCATCCACACTGTATTATGTATCAGTACTTCATTTTTATTACTGATTAATAATCTCCTGTATGAATAGATAACATTTATTTATCCATTGATGAACGTTTGAGTTGTCTCTACATTTGACTTGTGGGTAGGACTGGCATGAATTTTCATGTCCTAGTTTTATTTGAACATCTGTTTTCAGTTCATTTGAATATGTATCATGGAGTGGATTGTTGGTCATAGGATAATTCTACATTTAATTTACTAAGGAACCTCCTCACTGCTTTAGCAGTAAATGGAAGTAACAATTTCTCCTTATTTTTGACAACATTCATTATTTTTCTTTATTTTTTTATGGCCATCCTACTGGGGATAAAATGGTATCTTTTTGTGGTTTTCGTTTGTATTTCATTAATAATGAATGAATGATGCAGGACTTCTTGTCCATTTTTACACTGAGCATGTTTGCAGGGGTAGTATTGAGGATTGAGCCCTGGGCTTTCATGCTGATTATACCCTCAGTCTTTTTTATGTTTTTATTTTGAGACAGGGACTTACTAAGTCAATAAGTTGCTCAGGCTGGGCTTGAACTCGTGATTCTTTTACCTCAACCTCCTAGCATGCTGGAATTCCAGGCATGCACCATGACGCCTGGCTTTGTATGTCATTTTTAGCCAAATGTCTATTCAAGTCTATCATCGATTTTTAAATTGAGTTGTATCTATTTTTGTCCTGGAATTTTAAGTGTTCTTTATAAACTCTAGGCACTGGACTCTTATCAGATATATGATTTGCAAATATTTTCTTCCCTTTTGTGGGTTTTCTTTTAAGGTGATGATTTGGAGGTTACCTGTATTATTGCTTTTATCTCAAGTTTGGACCTTCTTATTGTGGAGTAGTGTTCTGTTTTATGAATATACCACGTGTGTTTATTTATTCACCTGTTGATGGACATTTGGGTTGTTTCCAGCTTGGGTCTATTACAAATAAAGCTGGTATGAATATTCCTTTGCAGGTCTTTATTTGGACACTTCTTTTAATCTCCCTTGGGTAAATATACAGACCAATGATAATTTAAACTTTTAGAACCGTATGTAAAAATCATTTCTTTTGAGTGGAAACTCTCTGAATTTTTATTACTCTTTGAATAGATCATAGAAATGTGCCTGTTCAAGGCATTTGAAGAACATGCAAATTTTCATCATAGTTTTCATAGTCGGTCACCCATGTAATTTTTTATTTTGTCTTCTATTGTTGAATATTCCTTTAATATTGTTTCATTTGCCAAATAAGTATAACCGTGGAAGCTGAGACACAAGGTAAGACAACAAAACCATAGAACTTCCAGGCAGAGACCCTGATGTGATCTTTTCTAGTCTTATAGAAAAGGAAATTGGAAGCCAGGCATAGTGGCGCATGCCTGTAATCCCAGCACTCGGGTGGCTGAGGCAGGAAGATTCTTGCGAGTTCGAGACCAGCCTGGGCTACAAAGTGAGCTCAAGGACAGCCTTCACTGCATAGTGAGACCCTATCTCAAAAAGACAAAACAAAACAAAACAAGAACAACAAACAAACAAAACAAAACAAAAAAATAAAAAAAGGAAATGAAATTGGGTCTGGAAAGGAGATCAGATTGACCAAGGGCTGTCTTAGTAGAGAATTTAAGTGATACAAGGTCAAGGTCTGTGCCCCTGAGGGTCATCCGAAGTCTCCTGGTGAGGCTCCTACAGAGACCACAGTCCTGGGGGCAGTGACCAGCACCAGGCGCTTGCAGTGCTGTGGTGTACACAAGGATACTTTGTTTGCTCCTGGGTTATCCCATTTAATCCTCCAACAACCCTGTGAAGTAGGTAGGGATTAAGAAACTAGTAGAGGCTCAGGGTCCTCTGGCCAATGATTGGAGAGCCCAGGCTCAGAGCCAGGCCTTCTGACTTGTTTCAACTTGCGCTGTCTCTTCCCTTGATTTGAACTCCGCTCCCTTTTCCACACCCACTTCTATCCATTTTGTTCAAGGCCCTCAGCTTCTTCCCAGGCCTGGGTTCTGATATTTCTCAGCTCTACACCAGGGGAGTCCTTGCCTCACCACCCCCTTGCTTAAAGCCCTGCTGCAGCTTCTCACTGCCTGCAAGTCAAGACTGAGAATCTCAGAGGCACTTTCCAGTCCCCTCCTCTGTGCGCCCCAGCCCTGGACCTGGGGGCCTCACCCAGCTGCCCTCCTGGTTATCTCTTTCTGCTTCCTCTGTTCTCCCTCTTCTCATCTGGAATCTTTGCTTCGTTCAGGCGGATTCTGCTGAGGCCTCACCTCTTCCAGGGAGCTTCCCCTGACCCCACTGGATACACTGTGACCCTGTAGTGTGCATTCCATACTTACCTCTTATTTATCTTCCCTAAAGACGCTACAAAGTCCTTGTAGGGAGGACCAGTGTCATTCATCTTGGCATCCTCAGCATCCCCAAGGGCCTGGCATATAATTTGTCAGTTATTTGACAGAGAAGGCACTGAAGGGCAACCTGACTTTCAATCTAACTGACTTGAGGGTGAGAAAAAATTACTCAGGATAGTCTCATGGGGAGAATGATGTAACTCTGCAGCCTGGTTTTCCCCAGCTTGCAAGGCTGCCTGTCTGGAAGGACCAAACAGGTGTTGATGTTTGGAGAGGCAGCATACAGGGGAGCACAGATTCAAAAGGTGCATGAGAGTGCTTTCCATCACTGTGACAAAATACCTGAGAAAAACAACTTACAGGAGGAAAGGTTCATTTTGGTTCATGGTTTCACTCTGTAGTTGGCTGATTCTATTTCTTTCGGGCCCATGTGGCCGAGCAGAAATTGCTCACCCCATGGAGGCAATGATTTGTCTGAACCACATGAGATTTCTGATGAATTATTAGATCTTGTTTCATGAAGAAATAGAAACTAAATAATAGGACTGAAATAATGAATGGCAAGATAAAATGGACAGCAAAAAATTGTGGGAAGGTAGCATTGTAGTGGTCAGCCTACTAGATTAATGTCATGTCACCTGACTTTTCGTGTCACTCGGTCATTCCTAACCAATGGGCTAATTATGCACAACAGTTCTAGGCTGAATTTCTTCTGTGAGATGGGACCCAGACAGGTGGTTATGACCATTTGGGACACTCTTCAAACCCCATTGCATCAAAGCTCTCAAGAACAGATACTTTTGTGTCACAAAAAAAGGTTTTAAGTCCTAAGCTAGCTCTCTGCTCATTTCAAGCAGTTTCTAAAATAATACGACTCCAGGGAACCACAATACTGAGATACATCTTTATTATTACATTGGCATTTGGGATCATAACAGGATATGGCAGTAATAGTGACAGCTGACTTGTGGCAACTTTAACGAAGAGGAGTGCACACTTTGGCAGCGCATGTACTAAAACTGGAACAATTAGAGAAGATCAACGTGGCCCATGTGCAAGGATGACACGCAGATTCATGAAGTGTTCAATATTTTTAAATTTCTCAACAAGACATTGCAAAGAGAGTGCAAAAAGCCATAAAAAAAGATCATACCTCATGACAAAGTAAGCTTCATCCTAGGGATGGAAGAATGGTTCAACATATGCAAATCAATACATGTAATTCATCACATAAATAGAAATAAGGAAAAAAGTCACATGATCATCTCAGTTGACATAGAAAAAGCCTTTGACAAAATTCAACATTTATTTATGATAAAATCCCAAAGAAAATAGGAATGCAAGGCACTTTTCTCAACTTGAGAAAAGCCGTTTATGACAAACCTACCCACCAACATTATATTAAATGGGGGAAAAACTCAAAGCTGTTCCTCTATATCAGGTACAAGATGAGATGTCTACTATTAGCACTTCTGTTCGAAATAGTACTTGAAACATTAGCGAGACCAATCAGGCAAGAGAAAGTAATAAAAGGATATGTATAGGAAAAGAAGTCAAATTATCACTATTTGAAGATGGTATAATTCTTTACATAGAAGACCCCACAATTTCACCAAAAGACTCGTAGAATTAATGACTAAATTCAGTAGTCTAGCAGGATACAAAATCAACATATACTTAGGAATTAACCAAAAAAGTAAAAGACCTCTACAATGAAAACCACAGTACTCTGAGAAAGGAGACTGAAGAGAACATCAGAAAATGGAAAGATATTCCCTGTTCCTGGATAGGCAGAACCATTATTATCAAAACGAGCACACTTCTAAAACCGATAAACAGATTTAATGCAATTCCAACCAAGACACTAGCAACATTCCTCACAGAACTAGAGAAAACAATCCTAAAATTCATGTGGAACCAGAAGAGATCCAGAATAGCACAAGCAATTCTGGGCAACAAGAGCAAAGCAGGAGGCATCACAATCCTGGATGTCAAGTTATATTACAAACCCATATGATAAAAACAGTATGGTACTGACACAAAAATAGACGTGTGGATCAATGGAACAGAATAGAGGATGCACAAACAAACCCAGGCACATTCAGCTGTTTGATCTTTGACAAAGGGTTAAAAAAATACACTGGAGCAAGACAGCTTCTTCAACAAACGATGGTGGAAAAACTGGTTATCCACAAGTAGAAGATTGAATCTAGACCCATAATCTCTTACTATGTAAGAATTAAAATCAAAGTGGATCAAAGATCTAAATATTAAAGCAGAAACAATCTGCAGAAGATAAAATAGGTAAAACTCTTGAAGATGTAGGGATTGGCAAGAACTTTCTGAATAGAACCTCAGTTGCCCAAGAAATAACATTGAGAAGCAATGAATGGGGTTATATAAAATTTAAAAGCTTCTACACAGCAAAGGAAACAGTCAAGAAAATGAAGACACAATTTACAGAATAAGAAAAAATATGCCAGCTATTCCTCAGATAATTAATGTCTAGAATACACAAAGACCTCAAAACAATTAGACCACCAAAATAAAAGACCCAGTCAAAAATGGGCAACTGAAATGAATAGATACTTCTCAGAATAAGTGCAAATGACCAATAAATATATGAAAAAATGCTCAACATCTCTGGCCATTAGAGGAATGCAAATTAAAACAACACTGAGATTCCATCTAATTCCAGAACGAATAGCCATCATCAAGAAATAAATAATAACAAATGCTGGTGAGGCTTTGGGGAAAAAGAACCCTTCTACATTGTTGGTGGGAATGTAAACTAGTACAACTACTATGAAAATCAGCATGGAGATCACTCAACAAACTGAAACTAGAAATTCCACCTATTTCCCTTCTAGGTATCGTTTCAAAAGCATTAAAGACATCATATTGCAATGACACATGCATACCCACGTTTATAGCAGCACAATTCATAGTAGCTAAGTCTTGAAAATGGCCTATATGTTGATCAACAGTTGAATGGATCAAGGAACTGTAGTATTTATAAACAAGGGGATACTACTATGTTATAAAGAAGAATAAATTTGGGTCATTTGTAGGAAAATAGATGCACCTTGAGGCCATCGTGTTAAGTGAAATAAATCAGACACAAGCTTAAATATCACATGATTTTTTTTATATGAGAAACCAAAAATTTAAATCAGTTAAAGTGCAAAATGATAGACAATGGGAAACAGGGAGATAGATCTTTGCAGAAGGGAAGGGGAACAAGAGTCAGAAGGATGAAGGAGGGAAGGGGAAGTAAAAAGAATTACAGCATGCTATGTACATGGACCAACTGCCCACGATGAATGTAATCATTATGTACTATAAACATGTACTAATAAAAATTTAAAACAATGAAAAAGAAGAGTTGCCTGAAAAATAAGTTATTGCTAGTAATTTCTCACCGGGTCCTGCCCTGAGCATCTTATTTAAGTCAGCCACTTCCTGGTACCACTCTCTTACCTTGCTCTATTTTTTCCACTTTTTATCTCAACAGATTGTGTAATTTACTTACTTTGTGTATTAGATCTTCTTTCAGCTGCCCCCTCCACAAACCTCTACAGTGGCGAGGGAGTTTTCTTCAGGAATTTTCCCCCCTAGCACCACAGGACAGTTTTCCCATGGGTGGGAGGTGCTCGTTACATATTTGAAGAATGGCTAAGTGAACTGTTACTTAAAATAATTTGAGTGATTGTCAGCTGGTTGCATTTGTTTCTTGTGAGCCCACCTATGATGCAAACTACAGTACTTGGGTTGCAGGGTCAGATTTTTGTGATTCAGAAAATCGAAAGTGTACTCCGTGTGATGATTGGAAATGGCACTCATCTCTTTGGACGCTACTGCTGTGGTCCAGTTTCAGCGGTGGCCAGTCTAACCAGACCCTCTTTGGTTGACATCTGAGCTGTATATTTGGTGAGATCTTGAAAGCAGAGGACCAGCGTAAGTGGGTGGGCTCGGTCTCTTGAAAGAGGCCAAAAGAGACTGTGTAATTATAGGAGATTAGTAAATAAAGTCAGCTGAATCCACTACTGTGTATACTGATATGGAGAAATCTCAAGAGTACGTTATTGCAGGAGAAAAGCAGGGTACACACAGTGTATGCACTTGGCCATCTTTTATATGAGAAAGTGAGACAGGAGGAAGATGACTGTGTATTCATATTTGCCTCTGGAGCAGACAGGCCAACTTTGGAGAAGTTTGAAGTAGGGATAGGCAGGAAGATCAAAGTCTACATGCTGGCTGACCTCAGACTTGGGGAAGATGCTCTTTAGTGATGTGATGTGAATGGAGGCCAGCACTCGGCTGTGGTGTCATTAAACGCCAGGTTAGGAAAGGCCAAAGCACCGAGAAGTCCCTGTCACCTCAGTGACCTTTCATTTTCCAATATAGGGAACTACTTGTAGTTCTCAAAGACCCAAAGTAGCCTATGATATTTTCAATCAGATTGTTAACTCCTGAACTGTACTTCTTGACATAATTAGAGGAAGGAGTTATGTATAAAGTGTCAGTCTGGTAAGGCAGGCTATGGAGGCGCTGCCCTTTCTAAAAAGTCCTTGTAGAGAATTTGGTAAGGTGGTTTTTAAATCCCTGACAGAGATTTTTAATTAAGCTCAGCATGTGAAACATTTCACTTCATGGTGGGATTGTGACATGATACAACCACCTGAGAGAGGTTGGCAATGTCTAGCAAAACTAACGTGCATTACCTTTCGATTCGTCCTATCTGTAGGGCATACCCCAAGGTAGACAGGCAAAAATAACAAAAGACATCCATGCACAAGGTGTTCCATCGTGGCACTGTCTGCAAAGCCAAAGGCTGGAAAGAACCCAGTGTCCATCACTAGGGGATGGGATGACTAAACTAAGACATCCGTGTGTTCTATATAGCAAAGGAAAGGTTGGAGGGCAGTCTTTACTGTGGCTGTGGAATGCTCTCTAGAGTGTACTGCTAAATAAATAGCGGGGTGAAAAAATGAGTAGCATGCTACTTCTTATCTATGCTTGTAATTATCTGTAATTCCAGCTAGTTGAGAAGCTGAGGCAGGAGCATTGCAAATTGGAGGCCAGCTTGGGCAATTTAGGGAGACTGTCTCAAAATTTAAAAACAAAACAAAAAAAAGAATAAAAATGGTTATCTGTGTAGGAAGGGAGAAAATGGATGGGTAACTTGGGGTAGGAACTAGGTTTTCTGAGTGCGTTTGGTTTTTAGATTTGACTTTGGAACCATACAGATTTTTTAACTGTAAATAAAATTAAACCGGGTGTGGTGCTGCATGTCTGTAATCCCAGCACTCTGGGGAGCTGAGGAAGGAGGATCACAAGTTAGAGACTAGCCTGCAAAGTTTAGTGGTTTAGTGAGAACTAGTTTCAAAAATAAAAAATAAAAAGAATTAAAAATAATTCTCAGCCAGGCATGGTGGCACACACTTTTAATCCCAGCATTCAGGAGGCTGAGGCAGGAGGATTGTTGTGAATTCGAGAGCAGCCTGGGCTACAAAGTGAGTTCAAGACCAGCCTGAACTGCATAGTGAGATCCTGTCTCAAAACACAGGGCCAGGGATTTAGCTCAGTGGCGTAAACCCTACCTGGCAGGCACAAGGTTGTGAGTTCGATCCCCAGTACAAAAACAAAACAAAACAAAACAAAACAAAACAAAAAACTCCCCCAAATCAGAAGCAAAATTAAACAAACTGTGTGGATAGAGAATTATTTTTGATAACTTTAAAACACAATTTGATCTTACAACCATAGTGGAATGTATTTTAAGATAAAAATGAGCTCCTGATAAATTTTGAGCTGTTTTCAGTAATACTGGTAGTAATAATACTGACATTAGTGTACCAACACTAGTGTATATGTGTGTGTCTGTAGATGTGTATTTTTAGGACATTCCCCCACATATATGCATACATGTAAAATAAGTAATTATATTAAAATAATCAGAAATCAAGATTTTCAGAATACAAAAAAAGAACTGACTTTCATCATCCAAAAGATGAACTAAAAATCTTGTAATATTAAATTCAAATTTGAAATATCAGTATGTACTATGGATGGATTTTTTCTTAAGTACTTCCTAGCTCTGTCCAATGTACCACCTAGAAATAATGACTGATTGGCAGCCAAAGCACCTGTAATGTTCATGGTGTGGTCTCTAAAACAATTTTCCATGAAAAAAGGAACTAAGAATTCTTAGAAACATACCTGTCTCCAGGTCTGGGTCAGAAAACTGGAGGATTATCTGGAACATCTTGTGCTAGAAAGCAAAGAAACTATCAAATGCCACTGTCTTGTCCAAAGGACTGAGAAGCCAAATTGTGAGAAATACCCGGTGCCCTGTGTTAAAATATGAACATTAAAAAAACAGTGGATTAACATGTATCAAATATATTAAAGTGTATAAAACTCACAGTGCTTGGAGAGCCAACCAAACAAATCAAAAAAGAAAAGGATTAGGCATTTATTCTGACCTTGTTTATTGGCTAGGTCAGAATATCTGAATAACTGATGAGGAAATTTTTTTCTTTTTCTTTTTCTTTTTTTTTTTTCTTTTTGAGACAGGTCTCACTCTGTGGCCCAGGCTGGCCTTGAACTTGCAGCAATCCTCCTGCCTCTGCCTCCTGAGTTCTGGGATTACAGGCGTGCCCACCAAGCCCTATTGAAAAAATTCTTTTCTATACAATAGTCCTATCCTAAATACAGAGAAAATGTTATTGTTTTATAACACCTGGTGAAGAAATGAGTTTAGACACCATGGTTGGTGATGGCTGCCAAGGTATTAGGTGAGCTGAGGGAGAACTTAGTAATGGATAGGTCAGGCTGACAGCATTCAAACACATACATCAGTCTTAATATCACAAAGAACGACTTACAGGTACCATATGGCTTCTGATGTGATGCATATGAACATACAAAAAATAGAATTGGAATCTATGTCAGCATGAGCTCTAATTACCAATTTATAGAAAATACAGGGGATAGAAGAACATTTCCAAATGACACCATGGAGATCACCAATCATTAAAGCTATATAGTATTAGAAGAAAGTATAGATGTAAATTTTCATGCCCAATTTTGGATTAGGAAGTGAACTTTTAGATACCCAAAATCCAAGCAATCAAAGGAAGACATAGATAAATCAGACTTCATTAACATAAAAAGCTTTTGTGCTCCAAAAGGAACTATCAAGAAAACAGTGCATGAAATATTAAAAAAAATTGCAAATCATCTTTGATAAGTGTTCTAGTATCCACAATATATAAATAACATCTATAATGCAACCATAAAAAGACAAGCCAATTAAAAAATGCAGTGAAAATATACCAAGGACAAATTCGAGGATGAAAAGATACTCAACATCACTTGTCAGGAGGGAAATACAAATCAAAATTACAATGAGGTACTACTTCATACCCTCGAGGATGACAATTAATAATAATAATAATAATAATAGATAATAATGGGTTTGAGTGAAGAAGCAGAAAAAATGGAAAATTCATTGCTGATATGAATTTCAAATAGTACTGCTGCTTTGGAAAACAATTTGGAAGTTCCTCAAAAAGTTAAGTAGAAGCCAGGCATGGTGGCACATGCCTTTAATCCCAGCACTTGGGAGGCTGAGGTAGGAGAAGCATTATGAGTTCGAGGCTGGCTTGGGCTACAACGTGAGCGCAAAGCTGGCCTGAGCTACATAGTGTGACCCTGCCTTAAAAAACTGGGCTGGGAATTTGGTTCAGTGGCTTAAGCTCCTCTCTGGCAAGCGCGAGGTGGCGAGTTTGATCCCTCGTGCCACAAAAAAAAAAAACAAAAAACAACAACAACAACAACAAAAAACTTTAAAGTAGAGTTACCATAGGACTCAGCACATTCTACTTAAATAGCTAAGAAATTAGAAATGAAGATTTACGCAAAAACTTGCACACAAATATCCATAGCACTATTATTTACAATAGTCCCGAAATATTCATCAACACATGAATAAACACATGAATAAATAAATAAACATGGTTGCTGTGATTTGAATATGTCCCTTAGTGTTTGGGTATTGGAAAATTGTTCCCCAGTGGGAAGCAGGGTTCAACAGGAAGTGTTGGCATTGTGGGGGCACTGATCCTCCTGTATGGATCCATGCCATTATTGTAGGGTTTGTTATCACAAGGTTGGGCTTCCTATGAAGGACTGATTCTGACTTTTTGCATACCCAAGCAGATTCATACATACATTCCCTTTCCATCTCTCTCAGTCTCTCCTTTCCTCCCTCTCTTGCCCTTCTGCCATCTTCTATGGAATGATGCGATGAAGACCCTCAACTTGGGTTTCTCAATCTCCAGAATTATAAACCTATATATCTCATTATTTAAAAAAAGACACACAGAATGTGGAACATTCTTTAGGATAGAAGATTTGATGTCTTTAACAAATAAATTGCAAGAATGAAAATATAAGGGGAGCTATCTGTAGATTTAAAGGAATGTAAAATACTTAGCAAAATGCAGCTCTGTGATCATTATTTGGATCCTAGTTTAAGCAAACTATTATGGATTAAAAACTGGGAGTCAACTTAACACCAGCTGAGTTAAATTAGCATGGTGCTGAGTGTAGATGGCCCACCTGAGGAAAGTTGCCAGCATAAAAAGGATGTGGAGAGGAAGAATTTGGTGCTGTGGGTTCTCCTAAGTGTTGCTGTTTTGAGCTGTCGGTTCTCCTGCAGGAGCTTGTCATGCTGGCTTCCCCGATATGAATTCAGCCATTCTCATTGAAGGAGCTTGGGACCTTGTCCCTGAGAGTGGCTGTGGTTCACTTTGGGGGAGCTCTGGTCCTTACATTGAGCATCACTTTCTGGCTCCATAGGGGAAGATGTGTGCTGTTTAATCTCCAGGAGAAGCTTGTCACACTGGCTTCCTGACACGTACCTGACTGTTCTCAGGAGCTCAGGACCTCATTGTTGCTGAGGATGGCTGTAGCACTTTTCAGAGGAGCTCTGGTTCTTACTTTGAGCGTTGCTTCCTGACTCCAGTGCAGAACCCTCAGCCTACTGGCACAGCTCCTTCATGCTGCTGGCATAGACTTTCTAGCTTCCACCGCTGACCTTTGGGCCTTCTCAGTGCAGATCCATAAAACAGACTTGCATGAGTCATTGTTGTGGGCTCTAGGCCTCCAGTTGGACTCGTGGGGAGGCATGGTCATAGGCTCTAGGTCTTCAGCTGAACTCAAGCAGGACATTGTTGTAGGATTCAGGCCCTCGGCTGGATTTTCAAGGTCTTTAGTGTTGTGGACAGATTTCCTGCACTTTCTTGTATTTAACTCTGGGTGACCATCGTACAATAATATTATAAATTCTGTGTCCTGTATGTAACTGTTCTCCTTGCAACCCCTGACTACAACACAAACCAATTAAGGTATCTAATAGATATAGATGTAGATATAGATGTAGATAGATATATACATGTACACACATGTACACACATATGATAATCTAGGAAATTGAATAGACTGGATAATATTGGGCAAAGGAATTATTCATGTACTATTTATTTATAGTTGTGATGCCTTTGAGATTTTGTTTTAAAAGTTACACTCTAGAGCTTTGTGCTGAAGTATCCGTGAAATGATGTCTGAAATTCACTTCAAAATAATGAGGGAATGGCTTGGGGGCACAAAGTAAGTGAAATTGGCTGTAGGTTGATAATTTTGAAGCTGAGTGATGAGTACACAGGAATTGATTGTATTTTCTCTACCTTTGTATAATTAGAAATTCCCATCATAAAAAGTTCAACCGCCAGCTCAGTTGGCCAGCCCTCATTTCGGAGGATCGAGTTTGGTGTCGGGCTGTGGGATGTCCCTTCTGTGACTTGCTTGACCAGTGAGTGGAAGGGCTGGAATCCTAGCTCATGTTTAAATCCAAAGTATGTGGTCTTTCTGTCTCACTGTGCAGAATTTATGTTCTGCTTAAGAGTCAGGTTATTGCTTAGATTGTGTGGTTTATAGGGTTTTACAAACAGCTACAATAGAAAGATGGAGGTCTGGGGGCAAGGACAGAAGTCTCACAGAGGGAAATTTAGCCTGGTGTAGGACAAAAAAATAAAGAGACGCCTAACTCTCACCTTGACCTTACTGGGATTTTTCTGTTGCCACCAGCTTGAGCTTCGGATTGAGAGGAGCGTGGCCTGTCACTGACTAGGTGTGTGGCTTTGCTGTTCTGCGTCTCACTTCTTCAGCCAGCCTCATTTGGCTGTAGGGAGGATCACATGAGCTTGTCGTGCCATGCCTAACAGTGCCTGACAAGACGTAAGGCAAAAGTGTTCATTTAGAAAAGAAAGCATAAGTGCAGGCCGCTAAGACCAAAAGATCCCCAGGCTGGCTCGGGGGTCGTGTTTGGCAGTGCCTTTGTGACTCGGATACCTGCATGTCAGCCCCAGCACACTGGCCAGCTTTCTTGAAGACCTGGGGAAGTCTTGCCTAAGTGAAATTTTCATTTAGCTCAGGTGTTTTAGGTGCAGAGCTCTAAGGGTGGTCATTTTTCTACCTGGTCCCATTTTTGCTCTGTGATGTGACTTGATAGGCATGGTCAGCTGGGGCAAGTCCTTCTCAGCTGGGTAGGTAGAAAGGTGACTAGCCAGGGCTGGAGGCCAGCTGTAGCTTTGCCATCTTAGGGATTGGAAGGAGAAGCTGAAATTGCTTGTTTTTTCTGAAGTAGGCACCACATTTTCTCGCCTTCCTCTGTTGTTTACTTTTACAGTCATAATCCAGCCCTCTTTTTTATTGCTAAGTCACATACCAGGATCCTGGCCCTGCTGGACATTTCTTGCACCCTGTAAGAGAGTCACTGGCAGATACACTCGGTGGAGTTACTTGGTGACTTGGGAAGTGTCTGGGAGCCATGTCTTTCAGTGATCACATGTGGACCACTTTCCCCCATTTGTGTGGCCTGCCTGCTTGCCATGGCTTGGGTGTGAGAGACAGACTGGCCCAGGGAGGCAAAGCGAGAGAGCCCTGATTTACGAACTGTCCAGATTTAACTGAGGCTACAGCACTTTTATTAATAGAACATGCTGCATTTCCTTTTTATAAAAATATGAAGATCATTGCACTCAGGAAAATGCCTGCTGACTTTCTGTCTTTAGGGCATGTTCATCACCAGGCTAAAATTAAAAGTGAAGTCAGGCCCTTCTTGACTCTATTTTTAACTGAGTTTAGCATATGAATGTGAACGTGAAGTCTTTCTTTAGATCTCCCTTAACTCAATTACTTGCTTTTGCCAAGCATCTCGCCTGGAATTCCAGAGCTGTGGCTGGGTCTACCTTGAGTTCTGAGGCCTCAAGGGAGGTTGGGGACAACTACCCCACTGACCCCTGTTGTATGGGTATGTGTGTGGCTTCACCCAGCCTAGCTTCATTTTTCTGCAAGGTTACAGTAGAGTTGGTCATGACACTAAAAAAATAAAATAAAAAATAAAAAATTCAGGAAAAACCAACCAGGTAATCAATGGCCATTCATTCAATGATGCCTGGCTGGGAAGTACCCCTCTAGGCACGTGTTTTTCTAGGGGTGCCCATTTAGAAGAAGCCCCTCAGGTTTTAGGGGAGACATAGGTTGTAAGGGGGACCTCGATTTGGAGCAGAAAGTGCGACTGACCCTCACATGCCATGGAAGACTGGGGGTGACAGGTGGAGGGCGGGAGAGAAAACCCCACCAAGTGTCATGCCTGCCTTGAGAGTTTCTGATGAGTGATGAGAGTGTTGGGGCAAACTTTAGAAACCCTCTTACATTCCCTCTTGGAACTCCTTTTCATGTCTGCTCTTTCAGGCCTGTGTGGAGGAGAGGGTAAGGGGGAGGGCAGACTTCATCTAACTCTCCAGATTCTTCAGCCTAAAGTTTCACTGGAAGGCAAAGATGGACAAGGTTCTTTTTTGAACTTCTTAGGGTAGTTCCCAGTGAACATATTTCAAAAAAAGCACTTTTAAACAAATCCTATTTTTTTTTTTTTTTTTTTTTTTTTGCGGCACCGGGGATTGAACTCACAGCCTTGCGCCTGCCAGGGCAGGCGCTTAAGCCACTGAGCCAAACTCCCGGCCCTGGTTTTTTGAGGCAGGGTCGCACTATGTAGCTCAGGCCGGCCTTGCGCTCCCGTTGTAGCCCAAGCCGGCCTCGAACTCACAACGCTCCGCCTACCTCAGCCTCCCGAGTGCTGGGATAACAAATCCTATTGATTATTATAAGTTCTAGCTCTTAAAAAAAAAAAGTTCTAGCTCTTGCTCTGCTTAGCTTTTTTTTTTTTTTTTTAATGGTGATTGATGTCAAAAAGCATTTACAGTTGGTTTAACATGTCATTTCTCTTTGCACATTTACAGAAATGTGTATTCAACACACTTTGTCCTGAATCTCTTTAAGGCTTTATCTTTTTAACTAGAGGAAAAACTTGCTTCTATATCTTTTGGCATGGCAGCAAAGCCACCACTGAGGATAAGCAGACTAATGTAAAATGCCAATTTTTTTTTGATCTGCTAATAATGAGTCTGTGTATAGCTCGAGAACTATGAAAATGTTTCCAGACAGTGTCTGAGGGAGAGCGTTGAAAAGGAGTGTATGGGTGTGAGTGTGTGTGTGTGTGAGTGTGTGTGTCTGTGAGTGTGTAGTCATTTTACTTTTGGTGAGTAGAAATTTAAGAAACAAGCTCCTTTCCTACATTACTTGCATTTTTTGTTAAAAGCAATTAAAATGAAGTATGGCGTGTTTATAGGCTGCTACCATCTGTCTGAAAAATCTATGGGCTTTTTGCCTGCTGTTCAATAAACCACTTACTTACATGCTTTAATGTTCCTTTAAAAACGACTTTGGATTAAATTACAACATATTTAGGTTTGGCAGATTGTTTTCAACCTGCAAACTTTGTGCCTTTCCTTGGCTGCAGTAAATTTAAGGCACTGGCTTTCCCAGCCAAACTGACATTTTTGTGTGTATCCTGCTGGTAAGAGCGAGGGGTGGGGGAGGGGGAAAGGTATGTGTTATCCTGGTCCTTTAGTACCCAGTGACTGAAAGATGCTCTTTGGGCTTCTGGATAAGGCTTGGGGCTTGGTGAATGGACCAACTCCTGAGAAAAAGCTGCTGAATTAGAAATAACCTGCCATTTCTTTGAAACTGTATCATTTCACCCTATTTAGCTGTTCCAGATACTTTTGCTTTGATTTTCACCATGACTCAACTTTTTTTAGTGACTCTGATGATTCATCTTTTTGAAATCTTTTACTTTCGCCTTGCTTGGTTGTCACTGCTAAGGAGAATATTTTCGTCTTGAGTTTCCCTTACCTCAACCTGACCTCTTAGGGAGCCTAAGGATTTCACAGCTTGAGTTTTTAGGATAGACCCAAGCAGTGGTCCAGCTTATCCAGCCTCTTCCCCAGGGACTGTTGGGTGATAGCTGGCACAGACAGAGAGGGATGAGAAGAATGTGGCACATGCTTCAGTTGCCCCCTCTGGGACCCACGCCTTACAACCCAAGTCCAACCAGGCTGTGTTTCCTTAGATCAGCTCGTGTGTGCCAAGCTCCCGGCCTTAGCCTTTGCTTCTTCCCTGTGGCTGTGCTTCTGGGCACGGATGTGAGGCCTGGAAGCCCCAGCGCAGGTCTCAGCTGAAGCTCCCCAGGGCAGGCTGAGCGCGGTGCTATTCCAGCTACCGGCCTTCCTTCTTCCCTGCCTGCAAGGGGAGCCCCGCTCGAAGAATACTCAACTATTGGAGAACCACCATCACTGCGTTTCCTTCTGAATGCTCAAGGCTTGGGAAAATATGGCTTATTCTTATAAATGCTTTAATTACTTTGAGATATACTTTTTTGCTTCAGGTTTTTGTCCTTGTTTTTGAGACAGGGTCTCATTATGTAGTTCAAGCTGGTCGTGAACTTACTATGTAGCCCAGGCTGGCCTCAAACTCTCAACAGTCCTCTTGTCTCTGCCTCCCAAGTGCTGGTATTACAGGCATGCACCATCATGCCCAGCCTCTTCTTCCTCCAGGTTTTATGTATAAGAAGGGTACTTTAAAAATATAAGAAAACAATCTTAAAAACATTAACAATAGTCTCTTAACCTTGGTTATTTGCCTATTTTGTGGTCTTTCCTTTTGCTTTTGGTCATGTGAATGTATTTTAAAATGCAGCCCCCTACCCACTGCATTTATGGGGTATTTGTCCAAGACCTAGTTTTATACCTGAAACCACGGAGGGTACCCAACCCTAAATATACTATGGTTTTTCCTCTACGAATTATAGTGTTGCCATGCAATACCAGAGTTAATCTGTCCTTCTGTATCCTGTTGGCTCCTTTCCTTTACTGCCTTCTAATATGGGGCCTTTGTTAAGTAAAACAAGGGTTACTGTTTTAAACAAAAGCAGTGTGATACTGTGACAGTTGATCTGGTGGCCAGCATGGCTACTATGTGACTAACAGACAGGTAACATATACACTGTGGATACTCTGGACAAAGGGAAGCATCACATTCCAACCAGGACTGAGAGAGATTTCTTTACAGAACCCAGACTTCTTTGCAATTTAAAACTTATGAGTTGTTTATTTGTAGAATTTTCCAATTAATATTTTCAGACTATGATTGACTGTGGGTAACTTAAACTATGAAAAGCAAAAGCACAGAACATTTTTACATTCTATTTTCTCATTTAACATATTTAAAAATATTTTTCTTGCCATTGCATCATCTTCATAATCCAGTTTTCCATGACTTCTTGATATTATGTTGTACACAATCTGAAATTTGTCCAATTTTTCACCCTCTGATAGACAGTTATGGTCCTAGTTTTTCACTCTTAACAATACCATGTAATGGATATCCTCAGATATCTATTTTGGGGCTGCTTGCCAGGAATGGGATTACTAGGTCAAAGAGTGTTCATATTTTTATTGTTTTGATATATTTTCCATATTGCTTTACCCTATAAACAGTTTAGAAAGTCAACAGTAGCCTATGAAGGCATGAGTTTCACTTGGGATCAGTGCCTGGGTTTGAATCTTTGTGTGTGGTTTTTTTTTTTTTTTTTTTTTTTGCAGTACCAGGGATCGAACTCACAACCTCACACCTGCCAGGCAGGCACTTAAGCCACTGAGCCAAACTCCCAGCCCTGGGTTTGAATCTCTGCTCACTGCTTGCCATTGATTGATCTGTGTGTCCTTAGGCAAGTTGTCTACCCACCCTGTTCCTCAGTCACTGCCTTGGTGAGACGAGGGTGCTGTAGTTTGATGTGGTTTTAGTGTTGGAAGCCTGGTCTGCAGTGTGGCCACGCTGAGAGGTGGTGATGAGGTCACTGAAAGGACTCATGTTCTCACGGGACCCCAGTTAGAACCCATGAAAGTGTGTTGCTAAAAAAAAAAAGAAAGAAAAAAAAAAGGCAGCCTGGCTTCTGAGTCCGACTGCCTGTCTCTCCCTGTCATTTCTCCCTGATATTTGCCACCTGCCAAAGGGGCCCTCACCAGGGGCGGAACTCATAGGAGCATACCATCTTGGCTTTTCAGCCCCCCAGAACTGTGAACTAAAAATCCTCCTTTTTATAAAGCACCTAGCCTCACATATGTTGTTATGGCAACAGAAAATGGACTAAGACAGGGAGGGATAACTATAATATCTGCCTTATATCTTTACTACCTTATTATTAAAGACGATTAAATATTTCTGTAGTGCCCAGAACACTGCCTAACCAAGAATTATTCACTGTTAATCTCTCTAGTTCAAGATTAGTAAATAAATAAAAATAGAAGAAACATGACGCTTTAAAAATATTTTTACATATTTATAAACAGTATTTCTAAGAAACATCTCCTTTAAGTCTATTTTCTGGAAAGTATAAAACTTTAAATGTTAATTTTCAGAGTAGATTCATTCTGCTGTGATTATTCATATTGCTTAGGATTTCTTCCTTGGGCTTTAGACATAGTCCAGTGTGGACTACTCCAGTGTCCCTGGAGGGCCAATGTTGACAGTCATAACGTCGGCTGGGATGAAGTGCTGAACCGCGAATTCAGGTCCACGCTGGAGGAACTGACCTGTGGGTACTGCAGAGCGCGCGCACGGCGCCTCCCCTTCCTCTCTCGTTAAATGGCTGTTCGAGGATCCCGGTTTCCTAGGATTGCTTACCCCGGGGTTTGCAGGGAGAGCTCTAGAGCGCCCTGCAGTTCCCGAGAGGGTCGAGCACGTCGCCCGCGACCCTGCGGCGGGGCGGTGGTGCGACTCGGCCGGGCCAGGCGGGGTGCAGGAAGGGCTCGGCCAGCCCCCACCCCTCGGTCGTTTCTACTGAGCTCTCCTACTCAGCTGTAGACGCCCGAGAAGTCTAGGGTGGGGGCACTCCCGCCCCCGCAGTGACCCTGGCGCCCGGACCCACTTCCGGCTGCCAGGGTCGCCTCTCCCTCTCCTCCTCCACCTCCTGGCTCGCAGAGCGGGGTGCAGAGTCGCTGCTGGCACCCGCGCTTCCCGTGTCTGCGGGGACGAGCACGTGCGCGGTGCTCCAGCGCCCCCCAAAGATGCTCCCGCTGCAGTTTCTGGCTCCTGGTTGGAGACACCTTCAGGCTTGGGGGTCACAGCTGTCCCCTGAGGGATGGTCTTATTTTTCTTTTGGAGCACCGATGCCCCAAGCACGCTGGGTTTGTAGCAAGGACTCGCGCCTTGTTGGTTTGTCGAGGGAAGCTTGAGTCGTGCCTATTATAGCGCAGCAGAAAGACGGGGAAAGCTGTCTGGGTCCACTGTCCAAAGTCAGCTGCTGCTTGGAACCAGTCCTTTGCCTTTTTTTCTTGTATATAAATTAGTTTTTTTCTTTTTTCTTTTTAGTTTTAATTGTACTATAATCCTCAGCTTCAAATTTTTCCTTTTCTCCTTAGCCTTATTTTACAAACGTGTACACTGGCTGCATAATATTCTATCAAGTACACAGCCATTCCACGATTGAATTTTAGGTTTCTGTTTCCTGTTGAAAACATTCCTTTAAAATGTGGGGCACATCTTTGTAAAATGTTTTCTATTTTTGCTGTTGTCTGTTCTTGCAGGGCAGAGAGCGGAATTGCTTTTTGAGGTTCTTTATGTTTTTCCAAATGGCTTTCCAGCAGCTAGTCCAAGTTTTCACTTATTCCCCGCTCTCTGCAGTGTGAGGTCGTTGGTCTGTTTTGAAGCTGAAGAAAGGAGGTCGAGTTGTTTGCAGGACTGAGGTGGCTCTGAGGTTGTGCTGGGTTGGCATTGTCATCTAGGGAGCTATTGGAAGTTGTCATGGCTTGGTAATTTAGGTGCTTGAGTCACATAAAAAGGGAACAACATTTTCCTTATGTGGCACACCTTCTCGGGGTCTCCCTAGTATTTTGGGGAGCATGAGTCTGCCGTGCAGTTGGAGGATTTGCCTTCCTACAGCAGGACAGAGCTTTGGCTCTCCTGAGCACCCCGGTCTGCACTTTTGGAGAGAGAGGGTCGCTCCTCCATCCTGCGTTTCATCCCCGGGCTGGGCTTTGGCAGCGAGTGCGCTGCGTTGAGTAACATTCATCTTCGGGCTGTCACAGTCTGGTCTCACGATCTGTAGTGCCCACCAGTTCATGTATTCTGCTCTGCTTGTCACACCCGTGGGCCAAGGCTTATGACAGTGAACTCTCAAAACCTGCCGAGCTGTATTTGCTCTACTGCTCTCAGGTTAGAGGATTCTAATGGCCTGCAATCTACAAACAAGCTTCGAGCATCCATTTAGAATTATCCCCTGTTCCCAGACCATTTCCAGATGACCAGCAGACTTGTCATAACCACACAAGCTCAGCAATGTCTCCCAAGTCTTTTTGGATCACTTTGGAGCTCATTGGATTAATGCTGTTGAATCTGTTTAATCCAAATAATTTTAATTGCATTAGGAGGCCTTCATATTAGCAAGCTGGTAATAAGTGCAGGCATTAAGATTGGTCACTGCCTAAGTCTTTGAGATCAAATATAGGGTCTGGTATTTTTGAGTCTGTTTATATTCTTAAGGTTCTTTCTTGATTTCACTCACTACTTTTGGAATTTGAAATACTTGAAGCTAATAATTTCAGGTTTCCCCCATCAGTGGGTATGCCTATTTTGTGTGTGTGTGTGTGTGTGTGTGTGTGTGTGTGTCTTTATGTCTTTATGTGGTTACATGCTAGTTTTGTGTCATTTCTTGTGGAGGATATAAAAGTATGTCATGTACTACCCTCCAGGAGCTTGAAACCAAGTTGTAAAAAAGCAGACAAAATTGAGATATTTAACAACTATTTCAAGACAGGATATAATTCTGTGTTCATAGAGCATTGTTGATTGGCAAAGTTGTGGAACTGATTTGTATAAAAGAAGACCAGTGGGCTTCAGAGTTTGGGGAAGACTTCATGGAGGAGGTAGAATTTGAAGGAACTATGAAGCAGGTTATAGATAGAGGCAAGTGAAATTATTGAAATTATACTCAAAGGAGAACATGGTGGAGTAAGGGAGAGGAAAGCCTATTTTGGAGAATAAAATTTGTATACAATTGTGATGGGAAAAATTGGACAGGCTGAGGGTCTAGGGCATCCAAACTCAAGAACAGAGGCTGATCCTTGAAACCATCACCTTCAGTGCCATCATCATTGTTATGGATTAAAAACTGGTGGTCAGCTTAACACCAGCTGAATTGAATTAGCATGGTGCTGAGTGTAGGTGGCCCACCTGAGGAAA
>RJWM01015364.1:0-48000 GCA_004363535.1 Dasyprocta punctata
TTTAAGATAAGGTCTCACTATATAGTCCAGGATGGCCTCAAACTCAGTATGTAGTCCAGGCTGGCCTCAAACTCTCAGTGATTTTCCTGCCTCATCCTCCCAAGTGCTAGGGTTACAGGCATGCACCACACACCTGGCCTTTTTCTTAGTTTTTTGTTTTGAGGCAAGGTCTCACTAAATTGTCCAGGCTGGTCTTGAACTTGTGATCCTCCTGCTTTACCCTTCTGAGTAGCTAGGTTTACAGGCATGTACCACCATGCATACATGCCAGGCAAGCACTGTTATACTAAGTTATAGTCCCAGCCTTAGCACATATTTTTAAATTCATGTTACTAAAAATACCACTAAGGAATGGCAGGGTTGTGCAGATGGAGGCTGCTCCAGGAATGGGAGCCAGGGTGGCCTTACCTGTCAGGGGCTGCTGCTTGGCCGCATCCCACACCTTCACAGCCCTGCCTGCTGCAGTCACCAGAATGCCATCCACAGTGGGGTGGAACTGCAGTACTTCTACTGGCAGCTCCTCAGGACCCAGCACCAATCCAGGCACTGAGGGCAGCACCTGCCCAGGGTCTGGCAGCCGCCAGAGCTTCACCTGTGAAAAGGATCAAGCTTGCAGCCCAGGACTGGGAGGTCTTGCTGCCTTCAACTAGCCTATTTTAGGGCTCTCTGACCCCAGCGAGGTCCTGTGCTGGAATAAGGCTGATCCACAAGGTAACAGCTTCTGGCCTGGTTGGGGACACCTCACCTGGCTCAACTGTTTGGTTCTGAGACTACAGCTGTGTATCTTGTATCATTGAAGGGAAGGAGGGAACCCAGCTAGGATCCTGAGCTGTGATCAGAGGATGGCAGGGAAGACATGTGAGTGGAAACAGGGGCTCTGCCCAGCCCAGCCGCTCCAGTCTCCCACATCACCCCACCTGGCTCTCTTGGGCAGTAATATAAGGGCAAGTTAGAACCTTAGCACTTGGAGTTCATGGATCAGAATGGGGAGCAAGAGAGCAGAGACACGTGGGGTTTGACAGGCACAGAAGGCCCCATATTAGTATGCAGACACGAGCCACTTCTCCAACTGGCCCCACTCACCATCCTGTCAGTGGAACCCGTGGCCAGGAGGAAGTCATCAAAGGGAGAGAAGTCCAAGTCAGTGATCAGATCTGTGGGAGAGGAGGGGTTGAACTAAAACATCTTGTTTCAAACTAGCAGAATCATCTCCAGGCCCAAACCAGAGCCCAGGGCTTTGAAAGTTTATGCTCTGATAGAGGCGCTCAAAGTTTATGAGCTCAGCACCCCTCTGGACAAGATGCAGTGGGGAGCCCCCTGGGCCCCACCCTGTGACACATGTAAGAGCCCCGGGAAGCAGGGATGGCCCAGGGCCCTGACATGAGGAAGTCAGCAAGGATGTGGCCAGGAAGCTTCTTTAGTTACCAGGTACCTGCAAGGATCCAACTCCCCAGCCTGGCCCCTCCTATGGTGGCACATCCAGCTGTGCCCTTAGTTTAGAAGATTCCCAGAAGTCTATCAACAAATTCCCTTTAGGCTTAAACAAGATTGATGTGGTCTTAGTTCTTGGGTGGGAAAAGGATGTGAGGGTGCACAGAGTGAGCCAGAGCCCAGAGGGGAAAAGAGGTTGGTAGCATGGGGTGGAGATGAGATGCGGAGGGCAGTGGGGTGGGTGGGGGTATGGAAAGGAGCATAGGCTGGCATCCCCAGAATGAGGAGTAGACACCTGCCTCCCTGTGGGGCAGCAGGGCTGTTTTCCTCCTGGCCAGAGGAGAGCAGGAAAAGAGGACAGACATGGATAGACACCACTTAGGATAGCCCCAGCTTGACTCCCAGACAGCAAGGTAACAGTCCTGGTCCTAGAACCTCAGAACACATGCCATGCCTCCTGCTGGACGGGGGAGGGCAAGTTTCCACCCAGGTGTGGCCAGCAACGCAGGCAGCCTGGTATCTCCCAAGGGAACAAGTTTCAGCAATGTACGAGTAATCTGAGTGCACCTGCACTAAGTCTTTACATGCGCAGAGCTCACCAAATCCTGACAACGACCCTTCAGGTGGACCAGCATCACCCCAGTTGGGAGGGTAACTTGGTCAGAGTCACACAGTTACAAAGGGGCAGAGCACAGGATCAGGCCCAGGTGCTCTGGTGTCAGAACCTGTGCTCATCAGTGTACCATTATGCTGCTTTTCCCATAGTACATGTCCCAGAACCACCCCATGTGCCTTCTGTCACTGCTCCCCCTGGCTAGCAGGCTGATGGCAAATGTAGCACTGAGACAAAAGGCTGTGGGGACTCTGAAGGCAGGATAGCAGCTAGAGCCCAGCCTTCTCAGTTCCCCCACTGCCGGCACCTATGTGGGCAGAATGGGACCTGGAACCTCCAGGACAGGTTCTATGGGAGCTAGATCTCAGCTACTCACAAGAGCTACTTCTTAGTAGGGCTCCTGCAGGGAGAAACTCTAAAGAGTTGCAGTTACCATGATGCTGCAATTCATCCACAGACAAGTCCAGCTTCTATTTAGAAAAGCTGGTGATGGGGGGCTCACCACTTTTCAAATATCATCAATATGGGGCAGTTCTCCTAAGGAGAAAAGGCATTAAGAAACAAACACAGAGTCAAAATTTTGTGACTAATTCTGCTTCTGCCAGCAGCTGTGTGTACAATAGTTAGGTTCCTAACGTCCCTGACCCTCAGTTTTCTTAACTGAAAAGTGGGCTATTTCAAAACCCACTTCAGCTGGGCGTGGTGGCACATGCCTGTAATCCCAGCACTTGGAAGGCTGAGGCAGGAAGATGACCATGAGTTTGAGGCCAGTCTGTGCTACATAATGAGTTCAAGGCCAGCCCAAACTACATAGTGAGACCTTGTCTCAAAAAACAAAACACATGGTTTGGGGATATAGCTCAGTGGCACAGTGCCTGCCTCGCAAGTGTGAGGTCATGAGTTCCATCCCCAGTACCCAAAAACAAAACAAACAAAAATATCCACTTAAAAAAAAAAAAATTTTGAAGGCCTGGCAAGTGTGAGGTCGTGAGTTTGATCCCCGGTACCGAAAAAAAATAAATAAATAAAAAAGAGTTTGAAGGGCCAGGGACATAGCTCAGTGGCACAGTGCCTGCCTGGCAAGCATGAGGCCCTAAGTTCGATTCCTGACACCAAAAAAAAAAAAAAAAAAAAAAGTTTAAAGTTAGATCACAAAATCCATTTCTTACACACAATCTAACACAGATGAACCTCTAAAATATTAAGTGAAAAAAGCCAGACTCAAAAGACCGTATATTGTATGACTCCATTTATGTGAAATGGCAGTTTACATGAAAAGACAGAGCAGAAGCCAGCAAACATTTCCTATAAAGGACAGAGTAAGTATAAGTTTTAGGATTTTTAGGACTATGTACAACTGTTGCAACTAATGCACTTTGGGCTGGAGGTACAGCTTATTGCTAAAGCATATGCTTAGCATGCACAAGGCACTGGGTTCAACCCCCAGCACCAAAATTAAAATAAAATAAAACAAAACAAAATAAAATAGAAACAACTATTCCACTTCCCAGTTATTGCAAGAAAGCACTCACAGACTATACACCAGTGAACAGATGCAACTATTCCAATAAAACTATTTATGAAAACTAACAGCTTGCTGGGTGAGGCCCTGACAATAACATACGAGTCTACTACTGAGGCAGAAAGTAGATCAATGGTTGCATGAGGCTGCAGTGCCCAAGGTATCTGAGGGCTAACCCCAAAGGGAATCATCTGGGGAAGGATAGAAATGTTCTGAAACTGTGTATTGGGTATGCTATGTCCCCCCAAGTCCTCATATACTTTTGATGGGGCTGAGTCTGACGCTTGCAATTGATCTGTTGTCTAGCGCCAGGATTGGTGATGTGAGTGTTTCACCCGCCCAGGGGTGGAGCTGAGATACAGGGTAAGGGAGGGGATCTTCCTCTTGCTCGCTTCCTCTCTCTCTCTCTCTCTCTCTCTCTCTGTCTCTCTCTCTTTCTCTCTCCCTCCCTCCCTCCCTCCCTCCCTCTCTCTCTCTCTCTAGTCAGCACACCTTGCAGCTTGCAGCCGCCATGAACGGCAGCCCCTCCATGCCATGCTGACTTGGAGCCAACTAAGTAAGGACTGAAACTCCCAAGAAACTGTAAGAATAAACCTTTCCTTCCCTCATTTCAGGCATCAGGTATTTTGTCTCAGCAATGAGTGAAAAGTAACTAAGACAAACTGAATGGAGGTGCACATAACCCTATATAGCAAACATCATCAATCATTCACATACATGGGCAATGTTTATGGTATGTGCACATGGCTTCAATAGTTCTTTTTCTAAAAGTTTACATCAGAAAATGCAGCCAGGCTGGGCCTCAGAGGTACATGCCTCTAATCTTAGCACTTGGGAGGCTGAGGCAGGAGGATCACTGTGAGTTTCAGGTCAGCTTAGGCTACATAGTGAGTTCAAGGACAGTCTGAACTACATGGGAAAACCCTGTCTCAAAAAATAAACAAATAAACAAACACACACACAAACAATGTTATATAGCACACAGAGTGCTCCAGGTATTAAATACCCTGAATATCATCATTCTTACACTGAGCGGCTCACCCAGTCAAAGGACCACACACTGACCCTTTTTCTCACTTCCAACACCTCCCAACAGGCAGCCAAGAATGTAGGCCAGAGGGCCCAGAGCTGCTACAGCTAGATGGGTAGACAAGGCCAGCCATGTGCCCCCAGATGCAGCTGCAGCAAACAAATGCTCCTTGTGAAGTCCCATCTCCAGCCTGCAGCCCAGCATGGCCACCTCCTTAGAGGGCCCTGGATGGGTTGGCTGGTGAGGATGCCTGGCAGTAAGGGGTGCCCTGCTGGGCTCCAGGACAACAAGGAAGGGTAACAGCCATGTAGAAGTGAGTCTTTAGCACTAACAAACAGCCACAGTCTGGCACTGCACATCACCCTCCTCCCAGCTGGAGAACCTGGAATATCCAGCCTCCCTCCCTTCCACTCTGGCCCAAATTCTAAATCAGATGTAGCCTTCTGAACACAAACACCTCATAGAACACTCAGGATAATAAGGCATGGGCTACAGGATCAGCTGTGTATTAACCTCCGGCCCTGGGGTCAAGTTCCAGGCACTCACTCACCTGAATGGCATCCCAGGTAGGCCACCTGTCTCTTGTCCTCTCCTTGGCCTTCCAGAGGCACAATGCCCAACATACCTGTTAAACAAACACAGGGGCTCTGACTTTGGGCTCAACAGGGATCCCTGCTAAGGGTTCCCATAAGAGACAGGACCTGAAAGCTCGGCCTAGGACCTCCTGAAAGGGTCCTCTAATCACAACATCACACACTTCTGTACACAGCAAATGGTCCAGGATTAGGTTCTTTCAACCCAAGAACTACCATGCAGGGGCTGGGGATTTAGCTCAGCGGCATAAACACCTGCCTGGCAAGCATAAGGTTGTGAGTTTGATCCCTGGTACAAAAAAAACCAAAAAACAAAACAAAAAAAAAAACTATCCATGCAATGGCTATACAGAAGTCACTGGGAAAAGAGTTTTATTTTTCTCACATTGTAGGTCCTATGATGAAGCTACATCATCCACCCTGTTCTGTGATTTCTTAGGCAAGACAAAAAGGTATTTATTTTTTGCTTAAGTTCATTTAAGGTCTACATTATCACCAGCAGCCAAGAGAGACCCAACTAATAGAAAGGCTTTTCAAATCTTTGCATTCTTAATGATTCCAAGTACCTTGGGCTCCACAGACATAGCCAGTGGAGATGGCTGGAAATACCAGTATCAGTCTGCTCTTGAAGCCACAACCGTTATAGTAAGTCCATGGGAACGTTCCAGGAGAACATTTGTAAGTCGAATTCGTTTGTAAATCCAACAAAGTGAGTTCTGTTTGTTCTGCTTTGAGACAGGGTATTGCTGTTTTTCAGGTTGGCCTGGACTCACTATGTAGCTCAGGATGGCCTCAAACTTCAGCAATACTCCTGCCTCAGCCTCCCGAGTGCTGGGATTACAGGCCATGTGCCACCACAGGCAGCAACAAAGTGAGTCTTATGAAATTACTGTTTTGTACTTCCTAGCAGTCCCTTCCACATCACCACTGTTTTTTCTCCTGTTTCCAGACACCCTGGTTCTGACTGAGTACTGTACAGTAAGTACACAGCAGCACAAGTGTGACAATATCTGGCAGACACATGAGCTACTTCTCTGATTTGTTCACATTTATGAATGTTCTTAACGTGAGGTCCATTTGTATCTGTGAAAGTTCGCAACTTGAATGTTTGAAAGTCCAGGACTTACAGTATAGTTTATATTCAAGCATAAAATTGATCTGATTACTGCATTTTTTTGTTTGTCTGTTTTTGTTCTTGGTACCAGGAATCAAACTCAGGACTTCGCACTTGCCAGACAGGCACTGTGCCACTGAGCTAAATCCCTGGCCCTGATTACTGCACGTTAACTAGTTCGCAGAGTTCTAAGGCCCTCTAACCTATGCGCCTCCTATCCCAGATCATTTCTAACTCTCCAGGCTACACAAAGCCTGCCCTCCCTTCTTGCCCATGTCCACTCCCCTACCTGGACGGTCAGAATTGAAGGCAATCAAGGTACAGCTCGATTTGATATGATTTCCACATGAGGAGGTAGTTGCTGCCCGAATGTCATTGATCCAGGCCTGAAAATAAAGAATAAGAAATGTGTGATGTGGAGAGGGCTAGGTGTCTGCTCATGCTGAAAAGGGGACAAGGTGGAGGCATAATTCAGGGCATTGTACCTTAAAACTGTACCATTAGAGATGCATCTCTTTGAATTAAATTCTGTTCCAACTGACAAAGCCCCTTAGAAAATGCAAAATATTCTTGAAATAACCTAAGTCAGTAATGGGTATGATGGCATACACCTGTAATTCCAGTATTCTGAGAAGCTGAGGCAAGATCATAAGTTTGAGTCCACACTCAGCAACTTAGCAAGGCCTTGTCTCAAAACAGAAAATTAAAAAGGACTGGGGATGTAGCTCAGCATTAAGGTCCTGGTTTCAATCCCCAGTACCACGGGAAGAAAAAAAAAAAAAACCTGTCACCAAGAGGGTAATGTTAGTATTGCTCAGTTTCTTAATCAGGGGGAGGAGCTGTCAGAAGGAAGTGGGGCAAGGGCTTGTTACTATTAAAAGGAGAAGAGGGTGGGAAGGAGCAATATGCACCTAAAACAGAGGACAGACTCAGCTTTCCAAACTGCACTGCTGAGAGCTTCACAAGAGCCCAGGGGCTCCTCTAAGCAATAGAGGGAAAATGTCCACACTCAGGAGGGACAATCAAGGCCTGGCCTCATCAGAACATGCCCTTCCACCAAGTGTCCTAGATGAGCAAATGCTGTACCCCCACGAAAATGTGTTGGTGCCAACACCCCCACATGTAGGGAGGCAGAAGAGCACTATTTCTGAAACAGATCAGCCAGGTGCTTATGCTTCCTGTTAGTGTCAAACCACCACACTCCGTTCCTTCCTGCCTCTAATGACAGCACACCCACACCTCCTAGTCCACCCATCCACAGCATCACCACCTCAATCTCCTACTTCGATGTTCACTTGCCGGTGGTAGAACATTAGTGCCTTACATTATTTCCCTTTCTGATTCGTGTTCACAGTACAAGCACAGTGACACACAATGTTTTTGAAATGGAGAACAGCCTGTCTGTTCTCCCACCTTCCTAACATACACTGCTTTAGGCTCCCCTGCAATCCCTGATTCCATTCTTCCTGTTTACCTTGGACTGAGGCGCACCAAGGAGAAAGCACAAGGTCCCTCAAATACTCTCCAGGACCCTCCATCAGTACAGTATTTACTGCACCCAGAGCTATGGTCTTACTGCAAATCTAAACACTCAACACCTCCCTCAGTCTTTGAATGGCTCTCCACTGCACTCAAAACCAAACTTCCTCCCATGGCCCTCGGGCTCTGCAGGACTGTTCTGGTCTCATCTGTTACCACACTTTCCTAGTCAATACTTTCCATCCACCCTGGCCCAATTTCCATTCCCACACCAGGCTTTCCCACTTCTCATTCTTTGGGCCTTAGCTGAAATATCACCTCCTTCAGGCAACCTGTTCCCACCACCCTACTGATAAACCCCCACTTTCCCATTTTCTATCCCAGTCCCTCATGTGTGTTCTTCAGTGCACTTATGAAAACTTACAAGGACCTGTGTATCTTTCTGTTTGCGGGCTGTATTCCTCATTGAGGTTATAAGAACCACAAGTGAAAGAAAATGCTATTATGTTCTCAGTGGTGGCTCCAGCAGCTGGGCACAACACATAGGCGGTACAGAGAAAATACAGTCCAAAGAATAAAAACGGAGTTTCTACTCCAAGTCAGCAGCCTTGACTTGCTTAGGGCCGCTGATGGGGTCACCAGAGGTCAATTCACAGGCCCAATTATCCGAGGACTCAGGGGGTAGCATCATCTCTGAAGTTCACCCTTCATCAAGCTGCTATTCTGGGGATCCGTGGTGCTCCTAGCACCTGCCTCAGGTCGTTCTCAGACCACACCCAGCCGCGGGCAGCATTTACTCCAGTAAAAGAGCTTGCGCCAGCAGAGAGGAAGCTCCGGCGGAAACCCGAGGGAGGGGCTCCCCTCTTCATCTGACACACGCGGGCTCCGAGGCCAAGGGAAAGAGCTGCATGTCTCCCCCAGTCCTCCCAGAAGCAGGGAAGACTCGGGGCAGCAGGGACCAGGAGCCGGGGACCAGCAGCGTCCCTGCCCCAGCTCACCAGCAAGGCCGACCGGAAGCCAGGAATGCAAGCAAGGCAGTCTCGCAGGCCTCAGGCCTGGCCCCCGCCCGGAGGGCAGCGCCGCCTGTGGGGTCCCGGGGCGAGCCGGGTGGGCCTGGCCGACAGCGCGATCAGAGAGCTGTGTAGGCAGAGTCCACCGTGCGCTGGACTCTGCACTCCCCGCAGCGACGGAGCGGCCAGGACGCGGGGTCTGGAGCCTGAAGGGGGCGCGCCCAGGGTGCTTGGATCGGGAGGCGCGGGTTCGACGTCCCCAGGCTTCCCCTGCGGGGCTCAAGCAGGGGGAGGGCGCTAGCCGTGGCGAGGGCGCAGGGCCGGCGGGTCGGGCTCACCTCACGGCGGGATGGTCGGACCACCGTGTGCCGAAACTTGGACACTTTGAAGCGGTTCATGGCGGCAAGGACCGGTCGGGAGCAGCCTCAAAGACCAGGGTGGGTCGGCTCTCAGGTGCAAGCTGAGAAGCCGCGTCTCCCGCTGCCTGCGGCCCCACCCGCCGAACACCGCCTGCGGACACACCCCAACACACCCCCAACCAATAGCAGCCACCTGCGGCCCACATCGCCACGCCCCCAAACTGCCTCTCGTTTCGTGCGCGCGCCGCGGGCCCCGCCTTCCGGCCAATGGCTACCGAACCACCCTGTGTGGCCACGCCCTGAAGCCGAAAGGCCACTGGCGGGGGTGGCAGGTCACATGCAGTTTTGCAGTCTGTCTCCGAACTGCGGAGAGTGGGTACTTGGCCATCCGCAGCCTCAGGATTTATAGAAAAGGAGACTTTCTACTGGACTAGGCGTACCCTACTGCATTATCTAGCTCCTCAAGTAGGGAAGGCAGAAATTAGCTCCATTTCAGAAACAAGAAGCTCTCCTATGCGGGTGTGGTGGCACACGCCTGTAATCATCACTCCTGAGGTTGAGGTAGGAAGATCGCTAGGAGTGCGAGGCCAGCCTGGGGTACAAAGTGAGTTCAAGCCATCCTAAACTGCGTAGTGAAATCCTGTCTCAAAAAGACAAGGGGAAAAAAAAAAGCTCTCCTCAAGGCAAGGGTAAGAGTGGAGTTGTCGCAAGCGTGAGACCTGGGGCTGATCCTCAGCACGGGGAGAGGACCAGTTGCTTGCTGCAGATCACACAGGAGTCAGTTCAGTTCTGATGCATATATCTGTCCACTGGCCTACTCAAAAGCCTACGCAGGGGACCTAGGTTATAGTTGAGCAGCTCAATACCTGCCTTGCAAGCCCAAGGTCTTGAGTTTGAGTCCTGGTACCCACAAAAATAAATACATAAATAAGATCATCGTGTTTAAATATATAGATGTATGTATTCTGCATCCCACCTTGTTTGGGCCCGGTGATTGGGCCCTTCAGCGTCCACGTCCTAGTCAGTCCACACCAGGCCTTGTGTATAGTGGGGTAAGACTTCACTAAAGTCAGTTTACAGATAAATAAAGAAGGCAATCAGAAAAGAGAGGGACCCAGCACTTGGGAGGCTGAGGCAGGAGGATCCCAGCAAGTTTGAGGCCATCCTGGGCTACATAGTTCAAGGTCAGCCTGAACTACAAAAACAAAACAAAACAGGCATAGGCAATGAAGAATCCTTAAAGTAGTGATATGCCCAAAAGGGCTGCCTGGCTTAGCTCCCCAGCAAGTTCTGAAAGAGCACAAGTTTATTCTTACTGTAACCGTTTATTCATTTCTTTGAAAACTGACTCCATGGTCCCAGTATGCTTTTCTCTTTGGAAGGGGTAGGACACTTGCTGACACACTGTCTGTGAAAGGGTCTCTCTGATCTGAGGAATGTACTTTGTGCCTCCCAGCTGGAGAATTCCAGTGAGTTCTAGGCCAGCCTGGATTACACAGTGAGTTCAAGGCTAAGTGGAACTGCATAGCAAGATCCTGTAGGAAAAAAAAAAATTACCATCTTTAATTTCCACAGGGTAGAACTAGGATGCCAGTAGAACTGACTGAAGCCTGGGATCCAGAATTCTAAGCATCTTGGGATGACACGTGCATGGCCCACATTCATCTGGAATTCCAGTGACTTTGTTATTATTATTATTTATTTGTTTATTTTTGTCTTTTTGAGACAGGGTTTCACTATTCAGTTCAGGCTGGACTTGAACTCACTTTGTGGCCCAGGCTGGCCTCAAATTTACAGCAATCCTCCTGCCTCGGCCTCCCAAATACTGGGATTACAGGCGTGGGCCACCACACCTGGCTCCAGTAGCTTTGGGAAAGGCATCACAAGTACAGTCTTGAGTACTTGAAACCAAACTGCTCTCTGCATCTCAAAGGAAAAGAGGGAACAGAAGCCCATTCTTCCTGAAAATTCTACCTTGGCACCTTTGTCAGCCACTGTGGAAGGTTCTTGCCCTAGTATACATTATGGCAGAGGTCTAACGTGGCAGAAGGCCAAAGTGAAGACCACTTCCTCCTTCTTCCCGCCAGCCCTGATTACAACTTCCTTTCCTGTGCGTGCAAAGTGAATTCCAATCAGTTCTTCACGTGTCATCAATGCCCGTCCCATGTGCCGCTTCTGATCATATAACCCTCTGCCCTCATGTCCAGTCAGAGGAGAATGCCTAACCTCATGGGTTGTGGGCTCCTCTCCTAGTCCTCAATGAAGGCCACTTTCTCTTTCCTTTTGCTTCTCTATTGCGCCAGAAAACTCTAACACACTGCAGTTGCTGCCAACACGTATGGATTCACTCCCTGCTCCCAACTGGTCTACTTCCAGCCAATTGAACAGGTTCCAGCTAGCCATTGCTTGCATTTGACCATAGAGGACTTCCATCCAGAGCCTTCTGCTTCCTATCCTGGTCAGATGGCATCATCTAACACCTAAATGAGATGACTGTCAGCAATTTCTTCTGAGTTCCACAGTTTGAGGAAAAATTGCACTGTCAGCCCTGTTGAATGAGTTGCCATACCATTTCCCAAAGGTCTTGCCACCTAGAAACCTAAAATCAGTCAAGTGCTTCTTAAAGACATCAAAGAGGGGGGCAAAAAACTCATCACCCACTATTACCCAGAAATCTGCTAAAAGAAAAGCATCTAATGTCCATAAGAAAATCTAGTCTGATAGAAGACCATACCCTTAGGCTCCCCTTCCATCTGTGAGACACAAAGAAACCTGACTATCCAGGCCCAACTCAACCTAAATGTCTCCTCACCCTGTTGGGGCTGGATGGATAGAGCAGACCAAGCTCTATCAAATTGGACCCATAAGAGCCACGGTCATTGCAAAAGTGGGGGCAAACCTGTGACATTCCTAGTAGACAATAGAACAGAACTCTCTGTCTTCAAAATTCCCTCTGTCAAAAAGTTACCATCACTGGGGCAATTGAGACTCTTGCCTCTTGCCTCTTCTGCCAGGCATAAAGTTGTAACCTGAGAAGACATCTCACCAGACATGAATTCCTATACAAGTCAGTTCCCATACCACTTTTGGGAAGAGACCTCCTCTTCAAGTTAGAAGCAACTACCTCCTTTGCACCAAGCCAGTCAGCCTCTGTCTCACTTAACCCTGAACTTTCAACTCTGATGGTTTTCTTAGAGGAAGATGACACCTGCATCAGCCTGAGACAGATAATCATAATCCTGAAATTCTGAAAATTCTCCTCCCAGAGGTATGAGCCAAGACTCACCTCTAGGCCTGGTCATCAACCATGCTGCCTCTCTGCAACCCCCATTGCGGTCAGACGTTATGGGAAGCACAAATAGGCATCCAGTCACACATCAGTCTGATAGACTGTTAATCACCTTGGGCAAGATCTCCATGCCATCAACAATACAGCCATCACCTGACATTCTGTGGTTCCCAACCCATACACACTTTTTGGACTGTAACTCAATTGCCATAAGGGTTTAGGAACTCTCTGGCTATTTGTGGGGAGGCCCTAGCAACAATTTGGCTTTGGGAGAGCCTGTTTCTCTGTCTTTTCCAGCTCCATCACAGTCCCCAGAGAAAGAAAAAAATGAGGTTGCAAAACTGCAAAACTGCTAAAACACACGTCTCCTGCCTGTAAAATCAGTTCGAGATCTCTGAGTTGCCAATGCCTCCTGTTGCCTCAGCCTTCTGCCACCCACAGCCTGCTGGTACAACTTCCTGGACCTAAAGAATGCATCCTTCTCCCTTTGATTGGCTCCTGTCAGCCAGCCCCTTTTCATCTTTAAATGAGAAGATCCCGGTTCTCAACTCAAAAGTCAACTGACCTGGACTCAACCTCTCAGAGATTAGAAAACTTGTTTACCCTCTTTTAAGATGCCCTCACAGCTGATCTCACTAGTTTCACAGCACAAAATATGACTGCACTTCTGATTAATGACACCCAAGCTCCCTGCTGGAAAGACACAAAAGCTCTGCTACAATGTCTGGCACAAACTGATTACAAGAAAGAAACACTGAACAGGCATGGTGGCACATGCCTTTAATCCCAGCACTTGGGAGGCTGAGGCAGGAGGATCATTGTGAGTTCGAGACCAGCCTGGGCTGTGGGAGACAACTTGAGCGGGTCCCCTTGAATGCAGAACAATTGCTGAAACTTTGATTATATCGAGACTTACTTCCTCATGTTGATATATACAGAGCTGACTATGGTATTTCCTTCTCTCTTCAATTGGCTCTAAGCATTGCAAATAAGGCTAGCCAAGGTATTGGTATGTAATCTCTAAAGCCATCTGACAGTGTCCTGTTTCCTCCCATAGTGATCTCTGTCAAATATATAGGCACAGCGGGATGGCAGAGCCAATGAGCTCCAGGAATGTCAACTGGGTATGAGCCTCGAGAAAGAGGTTGTGAGTCCCCAGGGCATAAAAGTTTACGTATCAGAAGCAGGTACTGGTGTGTAGTCTTTAAAGCCATAAGACAGTGTCCTGTTTCGTCCCATAGTGACCTTTGTAAAATATATAACACACAGCGGGATGGCAGAGCCAGTGAGCTCCAGGAATATCGACTGGGGATGAGCCTCGAGAAAGAGGCTATGAGTTCCCAGGGCATAAAGTTTGCGTATCAGAAACTGAAGCAGCAGCCTCCTAAAACAATTCAGTTGCTATCTTGATTGGGTTGTGCAAATTGATCCCCCCGCATATCTTTATCTCTGCATTTTGCAGATACCTTTCTCACTACCTTGCTAGCCAGCTCAGGTTACTCACGTAGTGCCCGCCATCTTCATTGTCACTCATCCTCAAGCCACCTCCTTGCATCACTAGTTAATAAATTCTAGGAGAGGCCTAGGATCCAGGCCTTTGTCCATATATCTTCACGAGAATTGGACTTAGGACCCCTTGGCTGCCCTTAACCTTAATACGTCTCGGAATCTTTACTCTCGCCATGGGTTGCATTGGGGTTGGTAGATTAGAATTGACTTGCTGGGATTCCAATAACGTCTCAGTGGATTTATAAATATAACTTCTTGGATTGTGAGGAAGACTAGAGAAAGGATTATAGTACTTGGATTACTGTACTCAATATTTGGGGCTACAATACTGGGCTACAAAGTGAGTTCAAGGCCAACCTGAACTGCATTGTGAGACCCTGTCCCAAAATATAGGGCTGGGGATTTAGCTCAGTGGCTTAAGTGCCTACCTGGCAGGTGTGAGGTTGTGAGTTTGATCCCTGGTACAAGAAAGGAAGAAAGGAAGAAAGAAAGGAAGGAAGGAAGGAAAGAAGGAAGGAAGAAAGAAAGAAAGAAAGAAAGGAAGAAAGGAAAAAGAAAGAAAGAAAAAAAGAAAGAAAGAAAGAAAAAAAGAAAGAAAGAAAGAAAGAAAGAAAGAAAGAAAGAAAGAAAGAAAGGAAGAGACTGCAAATTTTTTGGAGCTGCTGGCTTCTATGGAATCTGGAACCTTGAGTTCACAAAAACAGTGATGCTTACTCAGACTATCAGCCCCTGGGAGCACCCAGTGGCCTACCTATACAAATACTTTGGTCTAGTCAATAAGTGAGGCCTTCCCACTTGCCCAGGTAATAGTTCTGGTTACAGTTCCTGTTACTTTTGTTTCTAAGAAATGGCTGCTCACTCTGACGCATAGTTGGTCACTATGATACATATTGTAAGAAGCAATCCCTAATTGATAAGCCATTCTGTCTCTGTACTTCCTGCTTGCTTACCCCATATAAGCCCTAGACCACCAGGGATCAGGACCTGATATTTTGGGAATGATCCTAATCAGTGCCCATCAACATAAATAAATCTGCCTCCAAATCCTGGATGCCATTTCAGTGTTTCTGTTTGCCATAACACTGGGATCACAGGCATTTGCCACCATGCCTGGCACTTTCAACATTTTAAAGTGTACAACTTGGTGGCATTAAGAACATTCACAGTGAGTCGGGCGTGGTGGCACACGCCTTTAATCCCAGCACTCGGGAGGCCGAGGTAGGTGGAGTGTTGTGAGTTTGAGGCCGGCTTGGGCTACAACACAAGCTCAAGGCCAGCCTGAGCTACATAGTGTGACCCTTCCTCAAAAAACTAGGGCTGGGAGTTTGGCTCAGTGGTTTAAGCGCCTGTCTGGCAGGTGTGAGGCTGTGAGTTCAATCCCCGGTGCCGCAAAAAAAAAAAAAAAAAAAAAAAAACCATTCACAGTGTCATGAAACTATTACCACTATCAATCTCCAGAACTTTTTTATCATGCAAACTGAGCCATGTGTGGTTGTACAAGCCTGTAAATCTCAGAACTCTGGGAGACAAAGGCAGGAGGATGAAAAATTGGAGCCCAACATTGGCAATTTAGCAATTTAGTAAGGCCCTGTATCAAAAAACAGAAAAATGCTGTGGATATATATAGTTCAGTATGAAGTCCCTGGGTTTCATCCCTAGTACAAAAACAAAAAAAACTTTAAAAAAAGAATAATAATGAACAAGGTTTTGTTTCATTTTGTTTTTGAAATAGGGTCTCCCTATGTAGCTCAGGCTGGCCTTGAGTTCACAATAATCCTCCTACCTCAGCCTTCCAAGTACTAGGACAACAGGAATGCATCACTATGCTGAGCTGAACAAGAATTTGGTGGTCCAAGCCGGGCGTGGTGGCGCATGCCTTTAATCCCAGCACTCGGGAGGCTGAGGTAGGTGGAGCGTTGTGAGTTCGAGGCCGGCTTGGGCTACAACGCGAGCGCAAGGCCGGCCTGAGCTACATAGTGCGACCCTGCCTCAAAAAACCAGGGCTGGGGAGCTTGGCTCAGTGGCTTAAGCGCCTGTCCTGGCAAGCGCAAGGTTGTGAGTTCAATCCCCAGTGCTGAAAAAAAAAAAAAAAAAGAATTTGGTGGTCCAAAAAAGTCTTCATTCTGAAAAACTCAAAAACACTTCATCTAAATGAAGGAAAGGGCATTAACAGAAAGAAGAGAATGATTAATAATGGGGGAAAAGGACAAAAAATCTGCACAAAAGTGTAAGTCTTATGATATGTCTCTAACCTTAAACTGATGCAAGTTTCCAGTTTTATATCATTTTAATCTTCCAGTAAATCATTGGTTTTCATAAGTCAGAGTTTTTGCAAAAGAGAAATGAATGACATCAGCTTCAGTACCAACAATAGATTCTTTAGGTCTATTTTTCTGCCTCTGCCTAAACTCTGCCTTGTTCATTTCAGGAGCTAGTGTAGAAAAGAACATACACTTATCTCAGAAATGAACAATTTTATTACTAAATACATTTCAATGATGGGGGGAAACACTCATCCTTTCTCAGTGTTACAGTGTACCTTATGTTATTACTATTATTATTATTATTTTTTTTTTTGGTACCAAGGATCAAACTCACAACCTCATACTTGCCAGTCAGGTGCTTATGTCACTGAGTTAAATCTCTGGCCCCTCTTTTGTTTCTTAAATGGAAATGTAACGATTTGTCCTTGGATCTGATGTTTTAAATATACCTAGTAGGGCGAGAATATAGCTCAGTGGTACAAGGCACGTGTGAAGCCTGGGTTTGATCCCCAGTACTGCAAAAAACAAACAAGGGCCAGGGATATAGCTGAGCAGCACGGCGCCTATCTGACAAGTGCAAAGTCATGAGTTAGATCCCTGGTACCAAAAGAACGAAACAAACAAACAACAACAAAACAATCATATATATAGAATATGTATATATATTCTGTATATATGTATATATATTCTGTATATATGTATATATATTCTCTACATATATTCTGTATATATACTGAATTATTTTGATTTCTTGTAGTAACAAGCAAAGTATTTTATCAGTGAGAAACAAAATGTAACTTTCACAGTGATAAGTCACAAAGAGCATCTCATAGAAAAGCCTGTTTTCTTTCTTTTTTTTATTTACAAAAAATCTACAAAAAAATAAAAATAAAACAGACAAGCATGTTTAGCAAGATCATGGTATAAGGTCGCAAAGCCATATACAGAAATCTAGTGTTGGCCTATATACGAGCAATGAACAATTCAAAACTAAAATTGTAAAGGCACAAGTTACAACACCACAAAAAAGCTTAAAGTAACTTTACTGTGTAAGTCTATCAAAATACATTCACTATCTGTATCCTAAAAACTATAAAAGTTGATCAAATGTACTCAAACCAACCTAAATAAGTGAAGAAAGGCTATGTAAGTGAATTGGACAAATATAAAAACATTTATTCTCCCTAAACTTATCTATAGATTCACCTCAATATCTATCAAATTTTTAGAGAATTCTTTTTTTCTGTAACTATGTTAACTATCTTTTATATACATATACACAAACATATACATAGTTTTTCCTTCAGTTTGTCACACAAGTGCAATGATATAATGCTTACATATGTGTAACTTATTTATTTCACTGATATGTATATTCTCAAGGCGCATCCATTTAAATATGAAGGTATTCAGTTTATCATTCTTTATAGCTAAGTAATATTCCATTATATAGAAATACCACATCTTTTTTGTCCATTCCTCAGTCAATGGGCATTTAGCTTGTTTCCAAGATCTGACTATTATGAACTGTGCTGCTATAAACATAGGTGTACATATATCACTGTGGTATGATGTTTTTAATTCTTTTGGGAAGATACCTAGAAGGAGAATAACTGAGTTGAACGGGACCTCTAATCCTAGTTTTTTTGAGGAATGTCCACATTGAACTCTACTGTAGTTGCACCAGCCTGCATTCCCACCAACAGTGGAGAAAGGTTCCTTTTTCTCCACAGCCCCTCCAGCACTTGTTATTGGTTGACTTCTTAATATTAGCCATTCTTTCTGGGGTGAGGTGGAATCTCAGTGCTGTTTTAACTTGAATCTCTTGAATGAACAGTGCTGTTGAACATTTTTTTCACGTATTTATTTGTTGTTTGTGCTTCTTCATTGGAAAGTGTGTGTTCATCTCAGATGCCCATTTTTGGATTGGGTATTTAAATCTGGGAGGACTGATTTTTTTAAGTTCTTTGTATGTTCTCAATAGTAATCCTTTATCTGAGGGACAGCTGGCAAACATTTTCTCCCACATTGCGGGTTGTCTCTTCACTCTGTTGGTGGTTTCTCTTGCTGTGCAAAAGCTTTTCAATAGGATGAGATCCCATTTATTGATTTTTTTTGCAATAGTTCCTGTGCAATCTGGCTTTTATTCATAAAGTCCTTGCCTACACCAATGTCTTCAAGAGTTTTACCTACTCTATCTTCCAGGAAATTTAATGTTTCTTTTTTAATGTTGAGATCTTTAATTCATTCAGATTTTAACTTAGTATATTGTGAAAGATAGGGGTCCAGTTTTAATCTTTGGCATGTGGAAAGCCAGTATTTGCAACACCATTTATTAAAGAGGCTATCTTTCTTGCAATGAATGTGTTTGGCACAAAGAGGCTGTGTTCTGAGGGAATGGTTTTACACTGAAGTCAGTGATCACTGGGAAATCCACAGCTTTATTCTCAGCATCTATGATCATCCTTTTCCTTTAAAGGTGATTCTCACCAGGTGTGCACACCTATAATTCCAGCACTTGGAGGGCTGAGGCAGGAAGACCACTGTGAGTTTGAGGCCATCCTGAGCTACATAGCAAGACACTGTCTCAACAAAAAAACAAAACAAAACAAAATAAAGCAATACAAACAAAACAAAACAAAAGGACATCACCTTGTACACCTGTAGTGTCAGTTACTTGGGAGGATGTGGCAGAAGGATTGTCTCAATCTATGAGTTTGAGCCCAACCTGGGAAACATACTGAGATCTTATTACCCTCCCCCCACAAAAAGCAACTTTTGTTTTTCTGACATTTATAAAATATTGTTTAAATTTTTGTGTACAGTATGTGTCTGGGTGTGTGTGTGTGTGTGTGTGTGTGTATGTGTGTTGTTTTGTTTGGTTTTCTTTGGTGATACTAAGGATTGAACCCAGGGTCTTTCCACTGAGCTATGCAGCCCCAGCAATTTTTTGTTTGTTTTCTTTTGAGACAGAGCCTGGCTAAAGTCACTAAACTGTGCAGGTTGGGCCTGAATTTGTGCTCCTCCTGCCTCAGTCTCCCAGAGTGCTGGGACAACAAGTATGTACCTCCAACACCCAGTTCATTGCATACATTTAATCCTCGTTTGGGTAGAAGAATATTTAGCCTTGAATTGAAACTATTGTGGTTTATTTAAGAAATCTTTTAGGTGTTTTGTTTTGGTTTCGTTTTGGGTGGTTTTGTTTAGTTTTGTGTTTTTGGTTTTTTTTGTTTTTTTTTTTTTTGCAGCACCGGGGATTGAACTCACAACCTCGCGCCTACCTGACAGGCTGCATAAGCCGCTGAGCCAAACTCCCGGCCCTGTTTTTTTGGGTTTTTTTTGTTTTGCAGCACCGGGGATTGAACTCATAACCTCGCACCTACCAGGGCAGGCGCTTAAGCCGCTGAGCCAAACTTCCGGCCCTATTTTTTTGAGGCAGGGTCGCACTATGTAGCTCAGGCCGGCCTTGCGCTCGCGTTGTAGCCCAAGCTGGCCTCGAACTCACAACGCTTCTCCTACCTCAGCCTCCCAAGTGCTGGGATTAAAGGCGTGCGCCACCACCCCCGGCTTGGTTTTTTGAGACAGGGTCTCACTGTATTGCCCAAGCTAGCCTCAAACTCACAGTGATCCTCCTGCCTTAGTCTCCCAAGTGCTGTGATTACAGATACATGCCACCACTTCCACCTAGGCCTTTTAGGAAATCCTTAGGATGGTGGTTCCATTGAGGAATGCCCAGGGGATTCAGACAAAGACAAATATGTTTACCCACTGTACACATCATGCTCTACAACAGTGATGATGAATCTTTTACCACTTTCAGTGCTCCAAACAGCCCACTGTGGCACACATGCCATGGGTTTGCTACCCCTGCCCTAGGACATCTGGATAACACATTCCACACCTTCTTAGAATTGTCCCATAGCCTCATAGGGAAGAAAGTAAATGCTACAATTAGAAAATCATGAGCTAAGCTGGGTGCCATGGTACATTCCTATAACCCCAACATTCTGGGAGGCCGAGAAAGGAGGATCATAAGTTCAAGCCCATCCTGAGCAACTTAATGACTTAGCAAAACTACGTATCAAAATAAAAATAAAAAGGCTGGAAATGCAGGTTGGTGTGAAGGCCATGGGTTCAATTCTCAGTACTATACACATAAAAAAACAAAAACAAAACTGTCTTTTATAGTCTCTTAAGAGTCTGACATCCCTGGAAGGGCCTCTGCTTTATAAAGAGAGTCACAGCTATTTGGCAACAGGTTTCTCCAGTCCCATTAACACTCATATAGTTTTGAGACAGGAACTTGCTCCATAGTTGAGCCTGGTCTTGAACTCACCATGTAGCCAATGCTGGGCTCAAATTTATAGCAATCCTCTTGCCTCAGCCTCCCCCCACACCATGCTAGGATTACAGGTGTGTGCTACCACACCCAGATCCATTAAAACTCTTAATCTCCCCTTGCCTTCAATCCAGTTCCTTGAAGGATTTAAATTCCCCAGTAGACTTCACAGATCTTACCAGGTCAGATGATCAGGAAAAGACCTAGAGAATTACTACTCTAGTAAAACGAAAAGTGCACAGGAGGAAATGTTTGCAGTTTTATGGGCCTTCTGCAAGCAACATTTGTTTCTCCTTAAAACTTATGGTTTTAAAGAGATAAAAAAAAAGAGGGTGTTTTTTATACAATGGAGTACCACTCTGCCATAAAGAAGAATAAGCTTTAGACATTTCTAATTAAATGGATGTACTTTGAGACCACAATCCTAAGTGAAACTAATTTGACACACGTTTAAATACTGCATTGTTTCTGTGGTGTGAGAAACCAACATACAAATAAGGACCAAAATGTATAATAGATATTGGGAAATGGGGAAAAAAATGTTCATATGAGAAGGGGAAGAAGGGAAGGGGAATGGGAAAGGAAAAGACAGTCAAGAAAGAAAAACAGTAGAAGTAAAAATGGAAACAAAGCTTTTGTAAATGAGGAGGGAAGAGGAACTGAAGAGAGGGCAGGGGAATAGGAACAAAAAAAGAAGCAAAATATATTACATACAGGAATAAATTCCCTATGTTGAAAGTGATCATTATGTACATCTAAAACATACCAATAAAACAAAAAGCTAAAATTTTTTAAAATTCAAAAAACAAAAAAATTATGGTTTTAGGCTTCAGACTGGAGAACACTGAGGTTGAGGAGCCAGGGCTTATGCCTGAACCCATTGGTGGGTGTGGCCTGGGTGTGGCAACAAGCGCGGGGTGAGCGGGGTGAATCACCTGTGTTCTGTCTTAGCCATTGTCCTGGGAAAGCAGGGCAACAGTTCACATGTGGCAGTGACAATAAATACTTGCCCCTCTTCCCTTTTGTTGTGAGAAGCAAATTAAATTAAGTATTAGAATGTACTTTGTAAACTGTCAGGGGCTGTGTGACCAGGAGCTATGGATTGCAATGATATGACAGGTCACATGGTTTAAAGGAAATAACCATGGCTTCATTGTTAGAGGGTCTGGGCCTGAGTGTTGGCTGTGTGACTGTATGGTCTTGGAAATGTCTTTTCATCTCTCAGAGCCTCTGTGTGTGCGTGTGCGTGTGTGTGTGTGTCTGTATGTGTATGTGTGTGTGGTGAGTTTTGGGAAGGAGTCCATTAGGGAAAATGAGAACAGCCTTTTTCTACTTACCTCACAGTGTTGTGGTCATATCAGAAAAGAAAATGTGAGAAAGTTCTTCGTGAACTGTAAAAGAGCTGTTCTTATTTTCAGATTACTCCATAGGTATAGCATCAAATACCTGAAATTCATGCCAGAGACATCTCAAGTATGACAAGTTCAAATAACAATAACTCACCCTTTTCCCCAAACCTGCTAACAAAGTTCTTTACCCTGGCATTAACAATGCTTGGTGGGGATATTTGAAAAGTATATGCTTTGCTGGGCATGGTGGCACATGCCTGTAATCCTAGCACTCGGGGTGACACCGGCTGGAGAGTTAAAAATTCAAGCTTAGTCTGGGAAATTAAGTGATTTAGCAAGACCCTGTCTCTAAAGAAAAAATAAGGAAAGGGGTGGGAATATAGCTCAGTGTGAAGATGAGTTCATTTCCCAGCATTGTAAAATAAATAAAGGCTTGGAGTGCAGTTCAGAACTAGAGTGTTAGTGTAGCATATACTTGGCCCTGGTACCTTACAATGTGGGGTACTGCAAAAGAAAAACAAAAGGTATATACTTTGTTTCTTACCAACAATCAACTTAGGATGACTCAAGAGGCACAGGCCAGATACCAGTAGAAGCAGGGAAAAAGAATGGCTGCCATTTGACTGTCCAGGTTGACAAGAGTTTTCCTTGCTGGGCATGGTGGTACACGCCTGTAAACCCAGTCCTTGGAAAGCTAAGGCAGGAGGATCATCAGAGTTTGAGGCCAACTTGGGCTACATAGTGAGTGTAAGGCCAGCCTGTATGACATAGTAAGACCCAGTCACTAAATAAATGAATAAATAATAAGAGAAAGTTGTACAGCTCATTTCACATTACTGAGCCATCCTCTAGTCCCTAACTCACTCTGAGTTACATCTCCACTCCACCTCCTTTTTTCGAGACAGAGTTTTGCTAAGTTAATAAAGTGCCCAGGTTGGGCTCAAACTTTCAATCCTTCTGCCTCAGTCTCCCAGAATGCAGGGATTACAGGTATGTGCCACCACACCCATCTAAGAAATCAGTTTTATGGGGTAACTGTGGTGGGCTGAGTGCCATCTGGAAGATTATCTCAGTCTTGTTTTCACAACTTGAGAAGAATCCTCATGACTTGAGGGGCAATTTGTTTCCAAGAGTTGATTCTTGCTTGGGACAATATCAATTTTGTGAAGCTCTGTTGGAATCTAAACTGACGCTAGGCTTAGGGCAATGAAGACTTCTAGATACAGTTGATTATCTCTATAAATCTCTTGTCTTAGTATTCTCAGTCTGGAAGGGGAATGTATAGGCTAGGTAAATCTAGGACTAATAAGATGTCTTGAGTCAAGAGTTGTGGTGCTTTGAGGACTCACGAATTCAAGCCCAGTCTGGGCAATTAAGTGATTAACCAATTAAGTGATTTAGCAAGACCCTGTCTCAAAATAAAAAATAAGGAACAGGCTGGGAATATAGCTCAATGTGAAGATGCCTGGGTTCAGTCCCCAGTGTCATAAAATAAAGGCTTGGAGTGCAGTTCAGAACTAGAGCCCTGAGGGAAGATAACGGTCAATTCAAACCCAGCTTGGATGATTTAATAAGAGTGTCTCAAAAATAAAAATGGGATGGAGACATAGCTTAGTGAGAGCACCTATGTTCAATCCCCAGTACCAGAAAAAATGAGCTGAACAAAACCTGTTTTATCAACTTTTAGACAGACATTCACTAAATGACCAAAATGCTTAAATGCAGAGTTGAGGATTAGACCCAGAGTTTTACAAAATGACAGTCAAGTTTGTTCTACTTTTAGTTACCTATTGAGTGTCTGAAGGCACAAGTATAGGGTCATGGTTTTTAGCAAAAATCACTTTCTTTTTAAATTTTTTTTTCCCGGCACCAGGGATCAAACTCACAGCTTCACGCCTGCCAGACAGGTGCTTACGCCACTGAGCCAAACTCCCGGCCCCCAAAAATCACTTTTAAATTCCTGACTGCCTCAGAAGAAATCACAAATCATGCTTAGGAGTTGTTTGTCCTCTGTCCCAATGGTGATCTTCCATCAATACCCCAGATAATACTTTAAGGATACAATTTTAGGTCTCTACTTTAGAGAAATGGAAACTGAGGCACAGGGAGGTAAAGTAAATTGTTCAAGGACACAACTACAGCTAGGTGTGGTGAAGCATGCCTGTAATCCCAGTACTCAATTGGCTCAGGCAGAGAGGCTCACAAAATTGAGCCTAGTTTGAATTCCAGGCCAGCATAGATTACATAGTGAGTTCAGGGCCAACCTAGACTACATAGTGAGACCCTGTCTTAAAAAAAGAAAAAAAAAAAAAAGGAAGAAAGAAAGAAAGAAAAAGAAAAGAACACAGCTACCTCTGGATATGGTGGGACACATCTTTTTAACCCCAGCACTCTGAGAGGCTTGAAGCAGGAGAAGCCCAAGTTTAAAGCCTGCCTGGACAACTTAGTGAGACCTGTTTCTAAGTAAAAATTAACAAAGGCTGGGGATGTAGCTCAGCGGAAAGGCCTTGGGTTCAAACCCCAGTACCACAAACAAAACATAGCTGTAGGTGGCATAGCTAGAATTTATCTTCAAGCAGTGTGATTCCGGAGCCTATATATATATATTTGGGTGTTAACACTGAGCTATGATCTGCAGATCTTCCTTACCCCTCTTTCAAAACAAAGTGTCATAAAATTGCTCAATCTGGGCTCGAACTTGTGATCCTCCTGCTTCAGCCTCCCAGAGTGCTGAGATCATATGTGTGTGCCATCATGCAGGAGCCTATACTCTTAATTACTGTATTGGAGAGGTTTGAATATTTGCTGAATGCATTAGATTAATTCTTCCTCCCACTCCATGCACCCTTTTCCTTGTTTCTCCCAAATGTGCTTTGTTCACCTCAGTTCTCCAGTTCTCTCCTCGGCCCAAGCACTCAACCGTTCCTTGCATTTTCTAAAAGCCTGGTATTTGTTCAACAGACTGGTAGTTTTAAATTTTTTTTAAGTGGTACTGGGATTGAAGCCAGGACCTTCAGACTAAGATACATTCCCAGCCCTTTTTCTACAAAAAAAAAAAAAAAAAAAAAAAAAATCCTTGCACTTTTTGAGACAGAATCTTGCTAAATCGATAAATTGTCTAAGTTAGCCTCAGATTTGTGATCTTCTTGCCTCAGCTTCACAGAGTCCTGGACTTATACACATGCACCACGATGCCTACCTAACCTTTAAGTCTCAGACCATTAAAAATATGTTTGATGGCTACACGTGGTAGCACATGTCTGTGAGCTGTGTACTTGCGAGCTGAGGCAGGAAGATAGCCAAGAGTTCGAGGCCAACGAAGGTTCCATAGACAGTTCAAGATCAGCCTAAACTACATGGCAAGACCCTGTCTCAAAAAAACCAAAATAAATATATAAATACAATTTAAAAAATTGGTTGATGAAAGATGTGGTTATCTACCCAAATTAACCTTCACAGCATAACTGGGTTTACCCATAATCAGGAGGCTTGAGGACTGTCAGTTTGAGGCTACCCTGGGAAATACGGAGACCCCATTAAAATAAACAGAAAAAGTATGTATGTACAGAAAAAGTACATACACAAAAATTTCACGGATGATACTGGGGATAGCGGCCAGGGGATGGAGCACTGATCATTTCAAACCTACCATGAACCTTTACGTTCCCTTCCTATTGCCAGGGGAGCAGAGGTGGTGGGAGCGTGAAAGTCAAAACTTTACATTACACCAGGACAGGTTTACCTTTCTAGTCTTATCTCCGACTAGTTGCCCAGCCTAAATTTGGGGTTTAAGCAAACATTTTCACATCTCCAGACATTTGCTTTTGAATTTCTTCCTTCTTAGAAAACTCGATCTCTACCGGATGGACGTTTCCCACCCCACACCGCCGTGACCCTGCCTCCCCCTCGCCGACACACTTTTCGTCAACATTCAATTCTAACACTACCTCTCAGAATCCTTGACTCATCGATCTCCGCCCCGCCCCGCCCCGCCCTTTGAGAAACCGAACGACTTTTTCACCTGTTGGTTTGTAACTGTTAATAGCCACGATACAATTTAACAGTTACTAAAGGAGTCTCCTGTGAAGTTTGCCCCTGTAAAGTAGGCATTGTATAACCGTCAAATTGTGTCACCAATATTCTAGAACGTGCACAGTAGATGCATGACACAGTAGATACTCACAGGTTTATTAAATTCATTTTTGGGTAGCTCGTGTTTTTTTTTTTTTTTTTTTTTTTTTTTTTTTTTATAAACAGGTTCTCGCTGTGCAGCCCAGACTGCCCTCGAACTCGAGTAACACTCCTGCCCCCAAATGGTGGGATTACAGGATCGCGGCACCATGCGTGGGTCGACTTTCTTTCTGACCCAACACGTTTGCTACAGATTTGGAGAAGACAACGATGCTCCGAAGAGAATCGAACACTCCTAGTCCTGCTCAGCAGAGAGCAAAAGAGAAAGACAGTGAACCAATCCTAGTAGGACGGGACCGCGGAGCGGCACGCGCAATCAGATGCAAGTCTGAGTTTAAGGGCAGGCAACAGCGCGCAGTACGCTGGGAACTGCGCGACAGATGGCTGCGTTGGCTGGGATTTGTAGTACTGCCCCTGATTAGAATCCGCAAGCGGTTACTGTCGCTACACTCGCCCACGCTGTTCATAGGTAATGTGCAGTCTTTACGTGTTCAGTACAGAATACTGAGTTTCTCCAGTGCAAGTGTACCTGACAGCATTTTCGAAACGACTTGTTTCCGAGTTAGACGCGCTTGCGCATGCGCAGCCCTTGTGTCCCGGCATGCACGCGGAGGGCTTCGCCCCCGGAAGCGTCCTCCAGCGAGGCCTCCTTGAGCCGGGCGGCGCAGGCGCAGTGTCCCCAGGCCAAGATGGCGATGCAGTGTTCTGCACGCTGGTTGTTGGTGGCTGTGGGGACCCGCCGGCTGCCGGCTGCAACGGGGAGAGCGACGCGCCCACTCTGGGAGGGTGTGGTTGGGGCGTCATTGGGCCCCAAGCTGAATGTCGCTGCTTTCGCCCCTTTCCTGGGCGCTCGCGGTCCCCGGGCGCTGCTGACATTGAGACCCTGTGTCAGCCTCACAGGTGAGGGCAGGCTCCAGTGCCAGAGTAGCAGTTCAGGGTCTAGAAAGGAGTGTCTTGACTCGCCACGGATGCGGGGGTAGCGGGGTGGAGGCAGCTACCTACTCGGCTGCGCAGTTGCTGGGCAGACAGGTAACCAGGAGGCAGGCCCAGAAGGTGCCCAAAAGTCAAGGGGGCAAGAGTTGCATGGAACTCGGGGTGGTGGATCACCCAGAAGGCCGTGAACTTTCGCCTTCCTGTCAGCATTTCTTGAGGCCGCTGCTCCCTTGCTGTGTCTTTTCCCATCTCTCCACCTCCTGTAGTGGAAGGGAAGAGACAGCTGCCATTCGGTGAGTGCTAGGCAGCCAATAATCTTCCAGGGTGCATATTGTCACCCTTATTTTAAAGAATCTGAAGCCAAAGGTCTTAAAGGAGTTTACTTGATCATGGTTATAAATTAGATGAGTTGTCTCAACCTTAGAGCTACGTTTTCATAGTTTATCCTCTTTCCACCACGTGGTAACTGAAGGACATAGTGTTTTAGAAAACCTTAAGTCAGTGCTTGTAATAACAGAAACATTTATTGAGCACTTAGCCCTGGTACTATGATTACGTTTTACAAAGAAACAGGCTTAGATACTAATTTGTAGTATGTTACAAAGCTAAGAATCATAGAGATTTGCTTTGAAAAAGGAGGAGTGGCTTATTTGACTCATGGAAATCTGCTACCTTCTTAATTGCTGGATTAGTACCAGATGTATATGTAATAAGTCTTGAAGTGTTATCCCAGCACTCGGGAGGCTGAGGTAGGAGGAGCGTTGTGAGTTCAAGACCAACTTGGGCTACAACGGGAGCACAAGGCCGGCCTGAGCTACACAGTGCGACCCTGTCTCAAAAAATCAGGGCTGGGAGTTTGGCTCAGTGGCTTAAGTGCCTGCCCTGGCAGGCGCGAGGTTGTGAGTTCAATCCCTGGTGCCACAAAAAAAAAGTCTTGAAGTGTTTAGCCGTGATATTTTCATGTGTTGTGTGTAGGATACCTTCATTTTATTGAGAACAAAAGAAGGAAATACTGAACAACTCACCGTGTTCCTGATTTGTTCTCATTGTTTTGTGTCTCCTAGAATTTGCCCAAAGGATATTAAAGCTACTTATAGTTTATAAAGAAGGTTAATTAAGGAGCCCTGGCTAGGTAATTTATTCACAATAATTTCCTATTGGGGTCCGGTTTTTTAATGGTTACATAATAGGTAGTCATTAATGTTTCAGTAATTGTGGTTATTTTGTGCAGTTTAAAAAATATGAGCAGCCAGGTACCGTGGCACATGCCTGTTACCCCAGTTACTTGGGAGACTGAGAAAGAATTGAAGAGTTTGAGTCCAACCTGGGAAACAGCAAAAGACCCTGTCTCAAAATGAAAAAATAAAAAGGAAGCCAGGTACGGTGGCACAGGCCTGTAATCCCAGCACTCGGTGGCTGAAGCAGCAGAATCATCAAGAATTCAAGGCCAGCCAGGGCTGCGTAGTGAGTTCAAGGGCAGCCTGAACTACACAGTGGGACCCTGCCTCAGAAAAACAAAACAAAAAGGTGAGGTCCAGGTATGGTGGTGAATGCCTATAATCCTAGCACTCTAGGAGGTTAAAGAAGGAGGATTGCAAGTTCAAGACCGAACTGGAAAATTACTGAGACCCTCTCTCAAATTAGAAAAAGGGCTAGGAATGTAGTTCCCTGTAAAGGCTCTGGGTTCAAACCCTATCCCAAGACAAAAAGAAAAAAAAAAAAAAAAAAAACATGAAGTTTGAAGACAAACAGACTTGCCTTCACCAGAGTGTGACCTAGGTGCATTATTTAATCCGTTGAGCCTCTCTCTTTTTTTTTGAGACAGGATCTCGGAATGCAGTTCAATCTGGCCTTGTAACCCAGGCTGATCTCAGACTCACAACAATCCTGCCTCTACTTCCCAAGTGCTAGGATTACAGGTGTGGGCCACTATTCCCCTCAATAAATATTTACAATGAATTTTTATGGTTAAGAGAGTCTTGCTGGGCATGGTGGCACATGGCTGGTAACCCCAGCACTTGGGAAGCTGAGGCAGGAGGATCATTAAGAAATCGAGACCAGGGCCGGGAGTTTCGCTCAGTGACTTAAGTGCCTGCCCTGGCAGGTGCGAGGGTGTGAGTTCGATCCCCGGTGCCGCAAAAAAAAAAAAGAAAAAAAGAAAAAGAAGTGAGATCAAGGGATGGATGGAGGTAGGGGAAAGGAAGAAAGGGAGAGGGGATGAAAAAAGGAACTAAGAAGTGGTATGTACATGTACCACCTTTCCACAAGAAATGTAAACATACTACACACATCCTAATAAGCTAAAATAAAAAAAATTTGTTTTTGTTTTTGAGGCAGTCTCACCACATGGTTCAGGCTGGTTTTGAACTCACTGTATAGCCCTGACCGGCCTGTAACTCGTGGCAACCCTCCCAGTCTCAGCCTCCTGAGTGCTGAGATTCCAGGTGTGTCCCACCATGCCTGGAAGAATTTTTTTTTTTTTAAACAGCATCTCAGCTGGGCATAGTGGTGCACACCTGGAATCCCAGCACTCAGGAGGCTAAGACAGGAAAATTGCTCTGAGTTCAAGGCCAGCCTGAGTTACATAGTGAGATCCTGTCTCAAAACAAAACACCGTATCACTGTGGTGTTCAGGCTGATCTCAAAGTCCTGGGCCCAAGTGATCCTCCTATCTCAGCCTCCTGAGTAGCTTGCACTCAGTTTACCACTGGTCAGTCTCATTCCTTGAAATCCTTAGGTTGGGTTGTCAGTGGTTGACAGGAGGTAGCAGTTTTAACTTTGAGCAGGATATTGGGCAGTGTCTGGAGGGAGGCATTGCTTTTGGCCTTCAATTTGAAGAGAGTGTGTGTGTTGGTTTGCTACTGGCGTCTAGGAAATGAAACCCTCTAGATTTTCTAGTACATGCTGCTGGGCTAAGGACCACAGTCAGAACCAGCCCATAAGTAGATCCCTAAAGCTGCATGATAGTGGAAGAAGGATATAGGGAATTGTTAAATTTTAAGTGAGATAGGAATTTATAGCAGTGATAAGTGCTCAGGCAGTGTAGAACAGTGAGCTAAACCTCTTTTTAATCATCCTTCAAGTGCAGCCACCTCTCTGGGATGTTTACAGAGATTATGCTATTTGTATAATGCAGCAGAATCAGACACACCCAGTTATCTGACATGGTATTATTTAAATTGAAAGTAGTGATTTTAGCCACTTTTTTCTGATATTAGGAGTTGAACCCAGGGAGTACTAAGCAGCATCCCTAGCAATCTTTTGAGACAGGATCTTTTCTAAATTGTCCAGGCTGGTCCCAAATTCGTGATTTTTCTTGTCTTGCGCTCCTAAGTAACTGAGATCATAGGTGCCTGCCACTGTGCTCCGCTGGCTTTAACCACTTTTGATGTGCACTGAGTTTGGTCTCCGAATGGGCTTGGAAGGGGTAGTGTGTCTGTATATCTGTTCCCTGTTTGTTCCCTCACAGATACATCTGGCTGGCCATTTACTCACAGTTTTCTTTATTGAACACATTCATGGAGTGATTTTCTTTCATTTTCCATTTTCAGGAGCAAAAAGTTACCCTTTTGTCTGTTGTACCGCCTCCTTCCACACAAGCAGCCCTTTGGCCAAAGAAGATTATTACCAGATATTAGGAGTGCCCCGAAACGCCAGCCAGAAAGAGATCAAGAAAGCCTATTACCAGGTCTGTATGAAAGTCAGATTTAGCAATAAGACTGCAGAAGTACAACCATTGATCTTGTTCAGTGGTGATTGGTACAGTGTACGCCCATACTTGTGGTTTATATACAGCTGATAGTATGGAGTGATCTGAGGAAAGTATGCTTTGATGGACACATTTTTCAACGCACAATGTTTTAGCAGTTAAGGCTTCACAAAAAAAAAACATCAAAGCAAAAACAAATTTTGGTTTTGTTTGTTTTTTGAGACAGGCTCTAACTTTGTAGTGCAGGCTGGCCTTGAACTCATTGTATAGTTCAGGCTGGCCATGAACTTGTGACCCTCCTGGTTTAGGCCCCCTGAGTACTGGGATTACAGGCGTGTGTCACCATGCCTGGTAACAATGTAGGATTGACAGCTTTTTCTTTCATTTTTGCAGTGCTGGGAAGTGAACTCGGGTCTTCACATGTGCTAGGCTGTTACTCTACCACTAAGCTACATGTTCAGCCCTTATTTATTTAGGGCTGGCATTGGTCCCAAGGCTTGTGTATTATACGTACACACTATACTACTGAGCTACATCCTGGCCCCAGACAATATTTTTTTTTTAAATCCAAAATGTGCTTATTGGGATGGCTTCCTCTTCATCTTGATTCAAGGTACTGTGAGTGCTGCTTCCTCTTGAAAGAACATACTTCTTATATAAGCCTTGCTTTTCCTCCTGTAGCCTGGCAGAGACCTTGGAGTAGCCAACACACATGTTCAACTGTGTGCATGGCTAAAAACTGGAGATTTTATAGCATCCTGGGAATTTAACCTCCATGAAGTAGGAATTGGGGCTCTGCACCAGACACTCCTTGTGCTTTGTCTTCTCTAGAGACAGATGAAGGAGATCTTTTGTGAGAGACATGTTCTTGTGGGCAGGTCCTCACTGCCTGAAAGTTGACAACTTTTTTTAAGTGTGCAGTTCACTAGTTTCTGGTACATTCAGAGTTGTGTAGCCATCACCACAGCGAATTTTCATCACTTCATAAAGAAAATTTTCATTGCTGCATAAAGAAATCCCATGCCACAGAGATGTGGGGACACACCCCTATAGTCTCAGCACTCTGAGAGGCTGAGGCAGAAGAACTTCAAGTTTGAGCCCAGTTTGGGCAATTTAGTGATTTAACAATACGCTGTGTGTCAAAAAATAAAAAAGGGTTGGAGTTGTAGCTTAGCATGAAGGCCCTGGATTTATTCTCCAGTGCCGCAAAAAAAAAAAAACCCAAAAAACCCTCAAAACAGGCCTCTTGTTACTCATTCCCCATTGTCCTCTCCCCTCAGTTCCTAGCAACCTTTACTCTATATACGTATGAATTTCCCTATTTCATTTTCATATGAATGGAATCATGTAGTAGGTGTTCTATTCTGTCTGCCTTCTTTCACTCAGCCTAATATTCAAAGTTCATTCATGTTGTAGCATGTATTCAGTACTTTAGTCATTTTTTGTGATTGAATAATATTCTACTATGTGGAAGGGCCACATTATTTTTATTCATTCATCATTTGAGGGACATTTAGATTCTTTTTTAGGTGTTAAGAACAGTGCTGCTGTAAGCATTCATGTGTGAATATGATTTTTTTTTTTTTTTTTGTGGCACCGGGGATCAAACTCAAAACTTCACGCCTGCCAGATGAGTGCTTAAGCCACTGAGCCAACCTCCCAGCCCTAGTTTTTTTTTTTTTTTTTTGAGGCAAGGTCGCACTATGTAGCTCAGGCCAGCCTTGCGCTCACGTTGTAGCCCAAGCTGACCTCAAACTCGTAACACTGCACCTATCACAGCCTCCCGAGTGTTGGGATTAAAGGCGTGTGCCACCACGTCATGTGTGAGTATTTGTGTGGACATATTTTCATTTCTCTTGGACATATTCCTAGTTGCAAGGTCGTATGGTAACTGAATACTTAATCTTTTCAATAATGCTAGCCTTTTCAGAGTGGCTACACCAATTTATGTTCTTGGCAGAAATTTACAAGGGCCATGATTTCTCCACATCCAGGCCAGCACTTCTTATTTTTAAGATTTTAATAAGTTGCGCTTTTTTTTTTCTTGAGGCAGGGTCTTGTTATGTTGTTCAGGCTGGCCTCGAATTTACAGCCAGCCAAGCCTCCTGCCTCTACCTCCCAAGTGCTGGGATTATAGGTGTGTGCCACCACACCTGGCTAATTCTTTTTAATTATAAGCATTTTAGTAGGTATGAAATAGTGATATCACTTTGTGATTTTAATGTACTTTTCCCTGGTAACTAATAATATGAGCATTTTCAGATGTTGGTCATTAATGTCTTTGGAGAAATGTGTATTCAGACCTTCTGCCATTTTTTTTTTTAATTTTAATTTTTATTTTTTTCTGTGGCACCGGGAATTGAACTCACAACTTCGCGCCTTCTAGACAGGCGCTTAAGCCGTTGAGCCAAACCCCCAGACCCCTTCTGCCATTTTGATTGGGTTTTCCTTTATAATTGGGTTGTAATGGAACTAGGGCATTGTTACAGGTAGTAGAAATCTTGACCTGGGTTTTGGTTTTGGGGTTGTTGGGGTTTTTTTGTTTTTGTTTTTGACTAGTGTAGAAGATTAAAAGTTAATTTGTTAGTCTTGATTCTTAGGGTCTTGATAGCTAATCCCAATTATTGGAGGCTATTTTGTAGAAGAGGAATTAAAGTTACTTGTGTAACACCAGGACTGGGACAGTTAAGCTCACAGCTTTTTTTTGCCTTTTTTTTTTTTTTTTTTTTTTTTTTTTTTTTTTTTTTTTGAGCAGGATAATTAGAAAAAAGGAATAGGAATAGGAAAATCAGAAATAGCAATAGCTCCTGAGAGACAAGAGGGGTCCCGAATGGATTGGTAGTGAGTCCACCTCTCAAAGGAAGTTTTGTAGAACAAAATCATGAGGTGGCTACATGGGTTGAAATTATGAGCAACCAGTAAGATTGCAGGTATAGTCGTTTAGGTAATTTTAATCTAATGGTAGCAAGGGTGTATGAGTGGCGTCATTAAATTTGCTCAATAATCTATTGTTTTAGTCTTGTCTTCAATTTTAGCAGTTTTAGTTTTAGCTAATCTTAATGGTTTTAGTCTTAGTGAGTGCGAGAGGATAGTCCACCCCTAAGGAAATAATGGGAAATCTCAAAAGGGTGATATCCTTAATCCCAAGTCTCCATTAATCCCTTAGGGAAATATGTAAAACTAGTCATTGTGACTTTAATCTTCAGATGTGCCTACAACTGCAGCCCTAATGTATTGACCTCTCCTGCACTGACTCTCTCCAGGGACCAGCGCTGTCTGACTTGCCTACTATATTTTTACCTAACATCTGTCTGTCATCCTCCCCTCTGAAGAACTGCAGTTTGGGGAAAAGAGGTGTACTTTCTATCTAACTTCTTTGAGCTGAGAAGGGTCAGTGTAGGAGAAGCCTCAGTCAGGGGCCTTATCTGGAGAGCTAATCTAATGGACCTCAGAGAGAAGTCATGTAGTCTAGGGCTGGGGATTTAGCTCACTGTTGTAAGCACCTGCCTGGCAAGTGCGAGGTCATGTGTTTGATCCCCGGTACCAAAAAAAAAAAGAAGAAGAAGAAGAAGAAGAAGAAGAAGTCATGTCTAGCAGTTATGAACTCTTTACAAGGTTGATCTGGCGAATCCCAGAAAAGGACCTTGGCACAACTGTCATTGGTTCCATCTGCATGATCACTTGGAGTTTGGCAGCCTCTGGCAAGAATAAGCACACTTCCAAGAAATTAAAGCGTGTATAAACATAATCAAACATGAGCACTAGAATGGAAAGGCAGGCTGGGGGAAGAGCCACATGCAGAAACTATTCTTAAGAGAATAGAATAACAATTGTAACCAATTGGTTTTTAGACCCCTCTGCTGATGGAGGTTATCTGTAAGTCTGATATTTCTTATTAGTCCTTTTAGTTTAGTTGTAGGAAGACAGAGAAAAGGAATTTAGAGACTCTTGTTGAGCTTTTATAGATTCCATTGTAGTTTTTTCTGTCTTAATGGCCCATAGTGGCCAGCTACCTGGGTAACTGGAAATTTCCAGAAGGATGGGTCAGTGACTGGAGCCCCTTTTTATATCTAGTTCTTATTACTATGGTAATATGGTGTTTTGTTTTATTTTGTTTTGTTTTATTTTTTGGTACTGGAAATCGAACTTATGACCTCATGCTTGCCAGGCAGGCGCTGTGCCACTGGAGCTATATCCCTGGCTATAGTATTGTTTTTATACATCTTTTGGTTATACTTTAATGCAGAGTGTTTAAGACCAAAGCCTCACTGCTTTCTCACAGTGAGGATCAGGATGCCCACCACCTTGGGAGGTAATAAGGTACCATCATAGGACATAATCCTTTGATGGGTTTCAAGCATGGATAATGTATGGGTCTCCCCCTTTTTTTGTGGTGCAGGGTGTCAAACCCAAGGGCTTATACATGACAGACTCACTTTTTCTTTTCTTTTTTTGGGGGGGGGGGGGGAGGGTGAGGTTTTACATTTATTTATTTATGTATTTATTTATTTGTTTATTTTTTTGAGACAGGGTCTCGCTATGCAGTTCAGGCTGGCCTTGAGCTCACTTTGTAGCCCAGGCTGGTTTTGAACTCATAACGATCCTCCTGCCTCAGCCTTCCTAGTGCTGGGATTCTAGGCATGTGCTACCACACCCAGCAGGTTTTACATTTAATAAAGGTGGGAAAAGAAAAATGCTCTGCTAAGTATGTATAGGCAAATTATAAGCAGGAAAAGAAGTATGCTTGTAGGATGACAGCAGACCACTGTGAAAGAGAGAACATAGGAGAATGTTCAAAAGTCAGATTTGTTCATAAGTTCAACAAAGTGAGTCTTGTATATCTTTGACACAAATATACAATGTAAAGCATAAAAAACCCACAAAAAATACTGTAAATTATTTTTACTTTTACAGTAATCTTAAAATGGTAGTATAGGGTTAAGGTGAGCTACTTCTGCAATTTGTTTGCATCTATAAATGTTGATCATGGGCGGTCCACTGGTACCTATGAAAGTTTGCAACTTGAATGTTCGTTAAGTCAGGGACTTACTGTAATAATTTTATGTAATAGACAATGGTGTTTGTCTAAAATCTGGTTTTTCTTCACATCGTGGTTACTTTATCCATGTCTGTACCATGGGACTTTTTGGGGTTGGTTCCATTCATATAACCTTGTGATGTCTCTATTTGCATTTGAAAGTAATTTCTTTTGTTTCTTTTCCCCTTCTTCATTTCATTTTTTGCTGAGCTATAACTGTGGCTCCTGTGTGTGTGTGTGTGTGTGTGTGTGTGTGTGTGTATGCATGCATGTATATAGAGACAGGATCTTGCTCTGCATTTCAGGCTGACCTTGAACTTGCTACTGTCTTCCTGCCTCAGCTTCCTGAGCACTGGGATTACAGGCACGTACCACTGTGCCAGCCCCATTTTAAAATTTCAGTTTCTTGGAATCCTTTGTGCTATGAGCAATGTCATGATTTTGACTGCTTGTTGGAGATCCATTATTTACACATGATGTCTTTTTTTTTTTTTTTTGGGTACCGGGAGTCAAACTCAGGATCTCACATTTGCCATGCAGCATGTTGATCTAAGTCTCTGGCCCAATGTGAGTCTTTATTCTTTATTCTCACAGACTCAGTAGCCCATATGTAATCTCCAAAGTTGTCTATGGTGATTTACTTTGTTTTTCAGACCAGGGGCAAGTTTTATTTTCACACAGAACCCGTGCTGTATTTCAGAATGTCTATGCCGATAACTTAGGGTACACTGACAATATTTTTTGGCTATTGAAATTTAAAAATTCCTCTTAGAACTTTTTCAGTGCCCCATGCACACTTGTAATCCCAGCTACTTGAGAGGCTGAAGCAGGAGGATTGCAAGTTTGAGGCTAACCTGCACAGCTTAGTGAAATCTTGTGTTAAAGTAAAATAAAAAGGACCGGAGATGTAACTTTGTGGCAGAGTACTTGCCTGAGGCCCTAGGTTCAATTCCCAGTACTGCATATAGAATAAAGAAGACATAATCGTGACCTGTATTTGGATTCTGTTTTAATAGCCATCATCTTTCTATTGTAATTTATTATTTTTCCCTTAGCTTGCCAAGAAATATCACCCGGACACGAATAAGGATGATCCCAAAGCTAAGGAGAAATTCTCCCAGCTGGCAGAAGCCTATGAGGTAATGTGATTGTTGTGCATATGGTCACTGTCATTGAACTCTGTGTGTGAATCATTGTTTCCTTTGCTGAACAGGATGGTCTGTCTTTTGACATGGTCCATGGGAAAGCTGTGTCCTTTTACCAGGTCACCTTGTAAAAAGAAATATTAGAAGAGCATTCAGAGTTCTTGTGCTAGGTCTATTAACTTGCAGTCTCAATAAGGAAATGACCAGAATTCAATAGTATTGTAGTCCCAAATATTGAGTACAGTAATCCAAGTACTGTAATCCTTTCTCTAGTCTTGCTCACAATCCAAGAAGATATATTTATAATCCCACTGAGACGTTATTGGAATCCCAGCAAGTTAATTCCAGTCTACAACCTCCAGTGCAACCCATGGCGAGAGTAAAGACACCAAAACATATTCAAGGTTAAGGGTAGCCCAGGAGTCCCGAGTCCAATCCTCGTGAGGATGTGTGGACAAAGGCCTTGACCTAGGCCTCTCCCAGAATTTATCATCTTGTGAAGAAGGGGGTGGCTTGAGGATGAGTGACAGTGAGGATGGCAGGAACTATATGAGTCACTTGAGCTGGCTAGCCAAGTAGTGAGAAAGGTATCTCTGCAAAATGCAGAGATAAAGATATGCAAAGGGATCAATTCACATAAACCAATCAAGGTAGCAACTGAATTGTTTTAGGAGGCTGCTGCTTCAGTTTCTTTCTTTCTTTTTTCTTTTTTTTTTTTTTTTTGTGGCACTGGGGATCGAACTCACAACCTTGTACCTGACAGACAGGAGCTTAAGCCACTGAGCCAAACTCCCGGCCCTAGTTTTTTTTTTTTTTTTTTTTTTTGAGGCAGGGTCACACTATGTAGCTCAGGCTGGCCTCGAACTCACAATGCTCCACCTACCTTAGCCTCCCGAGTGCTGGGATTAAAGGCGTGCACCACCACGCTCGGCTTCAGTTTCTGGTATGTAAATTTTATGCCCTGGGGACTCACAGTCTCTTTCTTGAGGCTCATACCCAGTCGACATTCCTGGAGCTCCGTGGTTCTGCCATCCCATTGTGCTTTATATATTTTACAGAGGTCACTATGTGAGGAAACAGGACACTGTTTGATAGCTTTAGAGATTACATACCAGTACCTCAGTTTCTGATATGTAAACTTTTATGCACTGGGGACTTATAGCCTCTTTCTTGAGGCTCATACCCAGTTGACATTCCTGGAGCTCACTGGCTTTACCATTCCACTGTGCCTATATACTTTACAGAGATCACTTTGCGAGGTAACAGGACACTGTCTGATGGCTTTAGAGATTACATACCAGTACCTCGGCTAGCCTTGTTTGCAATGCTTAGAGCCAATTGAATAGAGAAGGAAATACCATAGTGAGTTCTGTATATATCAACATAAGGAAATAAGTCTCAATATAATCAAAATTTCAGCAATTGTTCTGCATTCAAGGGGACCCGCTCAAATTGTCTCCCACACAATAGCCTAAATTAGTAAAGTTCCCCAGGTAGTGTAGCTGAATTTAGGAACTCCCAGTTGGATTAATTAATTCAGCCCCTTTTCAGTGATTCTGCTGCTTAGAATATTGCTACCTTGGGGTTAGTGACTGTTTTGAAGTAGAAGACCATCTTTTCCCTGGAAGACATTAAAATGTGATCAGAGGACAAAGTATACTCTCATGGAACAGCCACTGACCATCCAAAAGGTGACTTTCTCCCACAGTTGACCATTGTGAAGGAGTGCTGAGTATGTGGGAATGTGAATAGATCCTTAAGAATAGATGGCTACATATAAAAATAACCTCAACTCATAAATACTTACCGAACAAGTATCTTTTTCCCTGTCAACTACATCTAATGTATATTACAGTTTTCTAGATAAATAAAACCAATAGGATACATGTAAGATGCATTTGATTGGCTCATGTGATTGGGGACTGAGTAGTCCACAGTCCTTGTCTGCAGTCTGGAGAGCCAGGGCAACGGATATCTGCTTAATGCAAGAAGCTCTACCTCAAAATGAGAGACCAGTGATGCAGCTCAGTCAATGGCTGAAGGCATGAAAGCTTCCTATAGAGTGGTTGGTACAAGTTTGTATTCAAAGGCTGGATAACCTGAGTCTGTTGTCCACAGCAGAAAATACACCTATTCAGAAAGGTTAAGTGTCAGTGACAGCTAGCTTACCCCTTCTGCTTTTTCTTTGCATCCAGGCCCACAACCTGTTGGATGGTGCGACCCATATTCAAGAAAGGTCTTCCCAACTCCCCATGTGCCAGTCTTCTCTGGAAACACCCTCTCAGACACGCCCAAAGTGTGCTTCACTAATTTTCTAGGTATTCCTTAATCCAGTCAAGTTTCCAAAATCAGCTGTCACATAAGGAAAGATATATTTAATAGCTTAATTTTTGTTTTGTTTTGTTTTGTTTTTTTGAGATAGGGTCTTGCTGTGCAGTTCGACTGGTCTTAGGCTCACTTCGTAGCCCAGGCTGGTCTCGAATTTGCAACAATCCTCCTGCCTCAGCCTCCCAAGTGCTGGTATTACAGGAGTGTGCCATCATGCCTGGCTTGATAACTTAATTTTTTAATAGTAAAGTAACTTAAATTAGCTGATAACAAAACTAAGAGTCTTAGAACCTGCATCTGTTGAAAATAAGATTCAGATTTTAGTGAGGGATGTTACTAAAAATTTGTATGTTGATAGTCGTTTGAGCCGATGTTTCTGTAGGGACAAGTGCTGGAGAGTTTTGTTCCACTGTCTTGCTGATTTCCATCTTCCAGGGAAATGCTACTAAAGATAGAGAAACTGGACATGGTGGCACATACCTATAATCCCAGGTGTTTGGGAGGGTGGAGCAGAAGAATACCAAGTTCAAGGTGAACCTGGGCGACTTAGGTCTGGTCTAAAAGTTAAAAGGACTAGGTTTGCAGTTCAGCTCTAGAGTACTTGCCAAGCACATATGAGGCCCTGGATATTTAATCCCTAGTACTGTGCTTAATCAATGAACAAGACAGCTGAGCGTGGTAGTGCACACCTTTAATCCCAGCACTCGGGAGGCTGATGTAGGAGGAGCGTTGTGAGTTCGAGGCCGGCCTGAGCTACATAGTGCGACCCTGCCTCAAAAAACTAGGGCCGGGAGTTTGGCTCAGCGGCTTAAGCGCCTGCCCTGGCAGGTGCGAGGTTGTGAGTTTGATCCCTGGTGCTGAAAAAAAAAAAAAAACCAAGACAGAGGAACCCAAAACAGCAGTTTCTCAAATTTTTCAGGAAGGCTGGAACCAAGAACCAAAAGCTACAGGGAGCCAGGGACTCCTACCTTCTCCTTTCTCTGTTTTTATTCTTTGTACCTTAGTTGTGGTCCCTAACAAATACCTTGGGCTATGAGCTGTTTGCCTGAGTCTCTTAGTCCCCTTCCACTCTTAAGTGGAAGTAGTTTTTCCCTAGGAAAAAGAACATGCTTTTCTATTTGATCTCTAGGGCAGGGCTTTTTTTTTCATTCTTAATTTTTAATCCAAAGGTAGAACATATACAGAGATATAATATGGGGCTGCAAGTATAGCTCAGTGGTAAAGCCTATCATTCCTAAAGCCTTGGGCTTGTTCCTCAACACCACAATGAAAGATTGAGATAAAGTGAATACTGCATTTTTTCCCATCATTCACTAGTCGCCCTTCTTGAGGTAGTGAGTCCCTACTAACAACTTTGTCAAAACCTCAATGTGTATGACTATATATTGAAGACTCAGTATAGTCTTCAACACATTTACTTACATAATACGTTTTCCCTGCTCCTTGTTACTGCTGTTCCTCCTGCATGCTGTTATTCTTGCTATGGCTTTCAGAACTGTCCATGAAGAGTAAAGGATAGTAAGGCTACGTTTTCTACCAAGCAGTGTCTTCTGTGAAGGGATGAAATATCAATCTGTGAAAAGTACAGGGTGGCTTTGAGGTCATGTGAGGATTAACAAGCATTTCTCCAGCATGACAACCCCTGAAGGTTTTTATAAGACATTTTAAAGTGTTTCAGACTCCATACTTAAGAGTTCAGTGAAGTCATCTCTCTCCTCTATAGGTGCTGAAGACACAGTACCAGCCATTCCAGAGACCCTCACAGAATATTTTTGGACAGGGGCCTATTCATAAATACTGTGACTGCCTTACTTGGTGTGTATTTGTGTTCCCAGGCCTCAGATGACCAAGAAATGCCTGATGAGTCTGCCTTTGTAATTGTAGGTGTTGAGTGATGAAGTGAAGAGAAAGCAGTATGATACCTATGGTTCTGCCGGTTTTGATCCTGGGGCCAGCAGCTCCGGACAGAGCTACTGGAGGGGAGGCCCATCTGTTGACCCGGAGGAGCTATTCAGGAAGATATTTGGGGAGTTCTCATCATCTTCTTTTGGAGATTTCCAGAGTGTATTTGATCAGCCTCAGGAAGTAAGTTGCTTATTTTGAAGGATCATTACAATTTTAGGATGTTAAGTGTGATGCAAACAGGTTTTGATCACTTTCTATTTCTCAGAAAGGCGAAACAGCTATTTGGTAAAAAATCATTACAGCCGGGCATGGTGGCTCACGCCTTTAATCCCAGCACTCGGGAGGCTGAGGTAGTTGGAGCGTTGTGAGTTCGAGGCTGGCTTGGGCTACAACGCGAGTGCAAGGCCAGCCTGAGCTACACAGTGCGACCCTGCCTCAAAAAACCAGGGCCGGGGAGTTTGGCTCAGTGACTTAAGCGTCTATCTGACAGGCACGAGGTTGTGAGTTCAATCCCTGGTGCCGCAAAAAAAAAAAAAGAAAGAAAAAGAAAATCATTACAGCATTTGAAAAATCCTATAGATAGTAATGAGTGTATCCATTTTAAGTATATCCTTGAAAGTTGCCTAATGAGGCAACTATGTTCCTTAGAGTTTGTAATTTGTGTGTAAGTGATTTGTCTAGGGGAGCTCAATCCAGCAGGAAGATATACTGAATCTCTTTCATATTTATGTTCTTAATAAGACATTGTCAGGGTTGAATAGGGAGGGGAAATGTTTCATGGTCTAAATTATGACTGTTCACAACATCAAGCTTTATTACACATTGTTACTCAGCTTTCTGTATTGTAACAAAATATCTGAAATAAGCAATTTAAAAAGAGAAAAGATTTATTTTGGCTTTTGATTTCAGATGTTTCAGTCCCTAATTATTTGGCCCCATATTGTTTTTGAGCTTTTGATGAGGAAGCGTATCATTGCAGGGTGTGCATGGTAGAGAAAAGTTATTTATTTCATTGTAGCTGCAAAGGAAAAAAGAGAGGAACCATTACTCACAGTCTCCTTCAAGGAATGTTCTTAGTGAGCTAAAATGTCCCACTAGACTCCATCTCTTAAAGATTCCACCGCCTTTAGTAGCATCAAGTTGGGGACCAAGCCTTTAAGAAATGGCCCTTTGGGGCCGGGGATATAGCTCAGTGGCATAAGCGCCTGCCTAGCAAATGCAAGGTCATGAGTTTGTGAATTCCTGGTACCCTCCCAAAAAGAACTAGGCCTTTGGGAATACAGCAGATCAAAAGGTAGCAAGTATTACAAACAAGTATTATCTGTGAACACTTTTAGCTTGTTGAAAAGTATATTTTCACTTAAATTAAGACATATATTATAGCTGGGTGTGATGGCACACACCTGTAATCCCAGCACTTGGGAGGCTGAGGCAGGAGGATCACCTGAGTTCAAAGCCAGACTCACCTACATAGTTTGAGGTCAGCCTCTGTCTCAAAAAGATAAAGAACATGGGGCCGGGGATTTAGCTCAGTGGCATAAGCGCCTGCCTGGTAAGCACAAGGTCGTGAGTTTGATCCCTGATACCACACACCAAAAAAAAAAAAAAAAAAAAAAAAAAAAAGAGTACATTGTAACTTAATAATCTTGAGAAGCAAAGTAGGAACGGACATGAGTTCTGCCTAGCAGAGTATAAGTACCAATAAGTATAGTAGTTAAATAGTACCTGCAAGGGGTTCAGGACCAGACCAGATGGAATACATAGCACCAGAGAAACTTTGGAAGGCATACAGCTTTATTATACTAGTGGGCTGAAGGGAATGTCAGTTCCAAATCATTAGCCCTGTTTTGAGGTTTGCAGTCACTTATATAGGTTTTCCAGAAGGAGGTACAAAAGACAGATAACAAGATATTCTATAATTGGTTACGTAGGCTGGGTCATATGTTGTCAGGCAGACTTTTAACTACATACGCTAATTAGGATTACTGTTGTATAATAGGGGTGGGGGAGTCAGGATTGTGATAAGCAGGAAGAATCAATCATTGTCTTTAACTGAGCCAGTCTGTCCTTGAGAATTTGAAAGCAAACTAGTATAACAAGATGTGCTGTCTGGCTGAGTTACATGTATCTTACAAGTTGTAGCTGGTATGGGTGATGCCAAGGCTTAGCTGAGTTTTGTAGTTTTTAATTATGGAAACAGGCTGTGCTTCCCAGTCACATACTTGAATAATATTAGAAATATGTTTTAAAATTTCTTTTACATTCAAAATTGCCTTTATAGTTGTAGAATGGAGAATGACAAGCTATATCTTGGTTTTTTTAGTACATCATGGAGTTGACATTCAATCAAGCTGCCAAGGGTGTCAACAAGGAGTTTACCGTGAACATCATGGATACCTGCGAGCGCTGTGATGGCAAAGGGAATGAGCCCGGTACCAAGGTGCAGCATTGCCACTACTGTGGTGGCTCTGGCATGGTAAGGCCACTGCAGAGCCCCATTCTTCCTGCTTTCTCCACCGTTCCTTTCTTCTGTGCTCCTATCGGTATTTATTCAGGCATCCCTAAGACCTTGAGAGTTCATAGTTAGGTGGACTGTAGAGCTGTCTTAGTTACTTTTCTGTTGTTGCTGAGACAGAATACCTGATGCCCAAAATTAAGGAAGGAAAAGTTTATTCAGCTCACAGTTTATAGAAGTTTTAGTCCATAATCAGCTTGGCTCCAAGGCAGGGTGGCATGGTACAGGGGCAACACTTCAAAGTGGCAGAAAACAACAAAAGCAGCAGGAGCAAAAACAAAGAGAGTGGAAAGCAAGCCTCTTTTTCTCCATTATATTGTATGCAGGCTACCTGTCTTCATGTGGGTGTAGCTCTCACACCATCTCCATGCCCTCCTCTGGCACAGGCTCAAGATATTTAACAAAGTGAGGACCCTGGCTTCCTGCTAAGTCATTTAGTTAAAATTTCTAAACTTCTCAAGTTGACTCAATGAACAACATCCTAGAGTGGTAAGGTCATGTCCTCTAAACACTAGGATATAAAACTGCTGAGTTACTTAGTTAAGCTTCTAGACTTCTCAAGTTGACAAAATATATTAACCATAACTGGAGCAGTTTGCACTTTTCCAGTAGTGCTCTGTCTTGGTCAGAAAATGTACTCTGGAGGCTAGGGATATGGCTCAGTGACACACTGCCTGCCTGGCAATGCAAGGTCCTGAGTCTGATTCTCAGTACCAAAAGGGAAAAAAAAAAAAAAAAGAAAGAAAGAAAATGCACTTTGGGATATTTAGATATTTGAAAATAAGGGGAAAGACTTAGGTTTTGCTTGAAGTCTAATAATTTTTGTTCTCTTTTTGATAACTTCTTTATATAATGCATACTTATAGAATAGTATAAAGACCCAACTCCCTCATTCCATTTACCCAGATTCACCCATATTCAATATTTTGTACTATTTGCTTTGTCATTTTTTAAAAATTTTATTAATAATAACAATGATCAGAGTAAAGCAAAAGAGAGAGAACCATATTGGGCCTCAAAGACAAGACAGAAGAGAATCCCCCATACTTGCTACATTGCCTGCTGTCACCTTCCATAGAGATGCTCGGGTTGCTGCCCAGAGGCCTGTAAGATCTACTAAACAATACTAGCAAAAAGTTGGTTGATGTTTCTTGGTTGCTATCATTTGAGCCAGACCTCCGAAACAGCAGGTTGTTGACCGGGGTGGGGAGTATTTGTCCCTGATTCCAAGCCTGCGCACCGGTGCCCCTCTGGCCCAGCGGGCCAGGCCCCGGAAGAGGCCCTTCTCGTTCTCCTCCAGGGTCCTGAGGTCAGGACCCCGGAAGGCAGTTCAGTTGTGTCTTGATCGGTGCCTGAGCGGCTCGAGCCCCATGAGGGGCCCTTCTCATTCTCCTCCAGGGTCCCGAGGTCAGGACCCCGGAGGGCAGTTCATTTGCTTCCTGGTCCGAGTCTGTGCTGCTCCGGTCCGGCGGGCCATGCCCCGGAAGGGGCCCTGCTTTGTCATTTTTGTTTTGTTCCTTCTCTCTCTTGATTTCTGAATACTTCATTGTAGTATTTGTTTTGTTCCTTCTCTCTCTTGATTTCTAAATACTTCGTTGTAGTATTTGTGTGTATTTTCTAAGAACATAAATATTGTATTATGTAACCTCAGTGCAGTTCTCAAAATAAGGACATTTTACATTAATTTAATACCATCAGCTATGTTATCAAGTTTTCTCAATTGTCATTTCTTTTTTTTTTTTTTTTTTTATGAGGTAGGGTCTTGCTATGTATTCTAGGCTGACTGTGAACTCACTATATAAACTAGGCTCACCTTGAACTCCGAGCAATCTGAGTGTTGGGATTACAGTTGTGCACCATCACTCCCACTGAATTGTCCTTATATTTTATGTTTTTCCTGGTCCAGAACCCAATCTAGAATCATGTTTAAAATCTAGCTGTCAGCCAGTTCGTGGTGGTGCATGGCTTTAATCCCAGCACTCGGGAGGCTGTGATAGGAGGAGCGTTGTGAGTTTGAGGCCAGGTTGGGCTATAACGTGAGCACAAGGCCAGCCTGAACTACGTAGTGCAACCTGGCCCCAAAAAACCAGAGCTGGGAGTTTGGCTTAGTGACTTAAGGGCCTGCCTGACAGGCGCAATGTTGCGAGTTCAATCCCTGGTGCCCCCCCGCCCCCAAAAAACCCTACAATCTAGCTGTCATATCTATATTCCTTTTTTTTTGGTGCATATTTCTGTGTGTAAGTTTGTATGTTTCTGAATTAAACCCAAAGCCTTTATACTGAGCTACATTCTCAGTTTTTTTTTATTTTTATTATTCAATTTTTTGGTACCTGGAATTGAATTCAGGACCTTGTACTTACCAGGCAGGCGCTGTGCTGCTGAGCTATATCCCTGGCTTATTTTTAATTTTGAGATGGGGGGTCTCACTAAGTTGCCCAGGGTGGATTGGAACTTGCAGTCCACCTGCCTTAGCCTCCCAGAGAGCTAGGATTTTAGAATTCTGTGTGCTATCATGCCCAGCTAGTCTCTTTAATCTGGAACCATTTCTTAATTCTTTTCTTTTATGGCCTTGAAATATTCGAAGATTGTAGGCCATTTAATAGAATGTCCCTTGATTTGAATTCGTAAGATTCTGTGTGGCAGAAACATCACACAGAAAAAAATGAATATGTAATATCACAGAGGAATGTACAGGGAACCATAAGATGTCAGTTTGTCCCATTATTGACACCATTACTAGGATCATGATTATGTGGTTTGTGGAGGGGTAGTTTGTTTGATTGTTTTAGTTTTTTGAAACAGGGTCGTACCATGTAGTTCAGGCTGATCTTGAACTCTATGTAGCCCAGACTGGCCACAAACTTTTGGCAATCCTTCTTTCTCAGCTTCTCGAGTGCTGGGATTATAGAAATGCACCACTGCACCCAGCATGTTTTGTTTTTGTTTTTGTTTTTGAGACAAGGTTTTGTTCTGTAGTTCAGGCTGGCCTTGAACTCACTTTGTAGTCCAGGCTGGCCTCAAACTCACAGCAATCCTCCTGCCTAAGGCTCCTGAGTGCTGGGACCAGCATGATTATTTGTTAAGCTAGTTTTCAGGCTTTTTACTATAAAGTTATATTTTCCCCTTGAAATTAATAAATTGTCTTTAATCCCAGCACTCGGGAGGCTGAGGTAGGCGGAGCGTTGTGGGTTCGAGGCCGGCTTGGGCTACGACGTGAGCGCAAGGCCGGCCTGAGCTACATAGTGTGACCCAGCCTCAAAAAACCAGGGCCGGGAGTTTGGCTCAGTGCCTTAAGCGCCTGCCCTGGCAGGCGCGAGGTTGTGAGTTCAATCCCCGGTGCCGCAAAAAAAAAAAAAAAAAAAATTTGTGAGGTATCTTGAAACTGGATAAAATGTCCTGTTTCTCAGACTTTTACCCACTAGTTTTTGCATCTATCGATCATTCTTACTGAAATCACTTAGAAGCATGATAGTTGTAAAATGATGATTTTCTGATTCTAGTATTCTGTCTATGTTATTAGTTGACATTCTGTATTTTTATTGTATTGATTTAGGTTTTTTTTTTTTTTTTTTTGGAGACATGATGTCTCGCTATGTATTTCAGACTGGCCTTAATAAACTCGTTATGTAACCCAGATTGGCCTTGAACTCACCAAAATCCTCTTGCCTCAGCCTCTTGAGTGATGGGATTACAGGCATGTGCCACCATGCCCAGCATTTGGCGTTCTATTTAAAGGAAAGCTTCCTCTTTTCTGTTGTTTTTTTTTGTTTGTTTGTTTGTTTGTTTTTGCAGCACCGGGGATTGAACTCACAACCTTGAGCCTGTCAGACAGGCGCTTAAGTCACTGAGCCAAACTCCCAGCCCTGGTTTTTTGAGGCAGGGTCTCATTGTGTAGCTTAGGCTGGCTTTGCGCTCGCATTGCAGCCCAAGCCGGCCTCAAACTCACAATGCTCCTCCTACCTCAGCCTGCCGAGTGCTGGGATTAAAGGTGTGTGTGTGCTACCATGCCTGGCTCCTCTTTTCTATTTATTAGTTCATATCAGTATGAATTTAGGGATTTTTTTTTTTTTTTTTTTTTTTGGTACCAGGGATTGAACTCACAACCTTGAGCCTGCCAGGCAGGCGCTTAAGCCACTGAGCCAAACCCTGGCCCTATTTTTGTTTTGAGGCAGGGTCGCACTATGTAGTTCAGGCCGGCCTTGCTCACCTTGTAACCCAAGCCAGCCTTGAACTCACAACACTCTACCTACCTCAGCCTCCCAAGTGCTGGGATTAAAGGCATGTACCACCATGCCTGGCCTAGGGATTTTTTTTTTTTTTTTTTTTTTTTTTTTT